>CATKHJ010073775.1:0-26121 GCA_949750685.1 Vernicia montana | reverse complement strand
GTTGTGGCTACCTTTTTAGATATGCATCCTCGGGTTAGGGATCTGATTATGCCATCAGGGCTTCTGGGCTTCTTATCACTGGATTATACTCATGAGAGTAATCTCCCTCTATTGAGAGCTCTGGCGGAGAGATGGTGGGATACTACTGACACCTTCCACTTTCCGTGCGGGGAGATGACAGTGACTCCTTTGGATCTGACTATGTTGACGGGTTTACATTTCCGCCCTCGTCCTCTGGAGTTCTATACAGATTGGCATTCACTGCCAGATAGTCAGGTGATTGACCTGTTAGGTTTGCTCCCGATGCGGGGGCATATTCATGTCTCTCGGGTCTGGCTTCGGGAGAGGATTGAGATCATGACCCTAGATGTGGGTACTTTTACTGATGAGCAGGCGGCTCGTATCATCATGTTGATGATTCTGGGCTGTTCATTCTGTCATACCAGGCGGGACACTATTGATCTGAACGTCCTTCGCTCTTTAGAGGATTTGAGTGTACTTGGAGAGTACGATTGGGGAGGAGCCACCATGGGTGTTATGTGAGAAAGAGTTTACAATTTGTTCCGTTCAAAAATTGTACTGTGTAACTATAAGAGTTATAATGAATTATTTCTTATGGATCGTAAATGTATGTTTATTAAGAAATTAAACCATGTAAGATTTTTATTATTTTTAGTGTGAATTATTTATTAATTTATGTTCAGCTGTGCGTTAAAAAATATCCTAAAAATTTTCCAACATACAAGAGGTGAAAATTGAATTTTTTTGATATCCGAATCTCAATCTTAGCTAACTCGACTAAGATATCCCTGGCAATGTGCACCCAATAATAAGACATGAAGTATATATACTCTGGCAAGTGACATAATGAAATGGTTGTAAGCAAGTTTTACAAGTCCTAGAGATTCGTATTGCGTGTCCATAGTCTCAATTTCCACCCTTCACAGATATATTCCTTTCCTTACTATCTCTCTCTTTCTTTCTTTCTCACACTGTCATGTTGTTGTTTACTTCACCATTGCTTGCATTTTAAGGATCTTCAATTCTGCACTGTCCTTGTCCCCCTCCCCTATTTATCTATCCCCCCATTTCAATTTCCAACACTTCAAATGGCTATTAAAGTTTTCTTTTTTCTTTTTTTTTTTTCCTTTTTTCATCATCTCATTTTTTTATACTAAAGTATAAATTATCCTTCTAATTTGATTAAAGACTATATATTCACATTAATATCAAAAACTTCTGAAAAGAAAAAAAAAAACTCATGATAAAATAAAATACAAAATAAATTTACTTGTTGATTTAGATAAAGTTAATTGCTTAAAAAAATCAATTTTAAAATATAATTTTAAAGATAATTATAATATTTTTAAAAAACAGTTAATCTAGTAATTTTTTATTTTGTTGCCTAGATAAAAAAAAATAAAAAATAAAAAAAAAAAAAGAAAGAAAGAAAGAAAGAAACAAGTCCCCCACTTTCTAAGGCAAAAGGAAGAAGAGCACTGCTGCAACTTGGTCACCATTTAAAAAAAGGAAAAAAAAAATTTGTATTTTGACTGCCAAATCTAATTAAGGTCTGCCAACACTTACGCCATCTTTATTCTTAGTCATTGCTATTCTGCTACTTGCGACAGTTTTAAACGTGTAGGGTTTTATTTACACTCCGTACTATACACTACGTGATCTGATCAAAGATGAGGATAAAATGTACACAAAAGTACAATTTGTTATTCATTGCATTCCATAAGTTTTAAGTAACAAATACTAATTTTAAACTTCTAGTTCTGTCACTTAGGGTTCCCCTCCGATAGCTCCGGCCATTAGAGGAGATTTTCTTCTTTCTTTACTTGTTTTTTTTTTAAATTTTTTTTTAAATTTTTCTTGTTTAATTTTTCAAATAATTTGTCTAAGCATTGAAGGGTTCCTTTTTAGCTCTCGCTACAGTTGAGTTGGTTCTTTTTGAATTTGTATTTTTGTTGGTTTTTATGGCCAAAGCAGTGGCCATTTTCTTATGGTTGTCCTCTCAACGCCACAATCTCATGGAGCTTCTCCTAGATGGGGTTGGTGGGAGTAGGGGTGAGTAAAATCGAACTAAAATCGAAAAACTAAAAAACCAAACTGATTGGTTCGATTCGATTTGGTTTTTTTAAAACTTTAGTTCATTTTAAAAATTTTAAAACCGAATTAAATTTTGGTTCGATTTTTGCCCAAAAAAATTTGGTTAAAACCGAACCGACCGAACTTTATATATATATATATATATATATTAAAATTTTCTTGAATTTTATCCCAAATTTATCAAAAAAAAGGAGAAATTGCCAAAAAAAAAAAATCAGCCCAAACCGACCAACTAAGCCAAACTTTTTCGATTCGGTTAAATTTGATTTTTTACTTTAAATTCGATTCAGTTCGGTTTTATAAAAATACAATTTTAATTCGGTTTGATTTTAAATCGAACCGACCGTTTAAACACCCCTAGGTGAGAGGAAAAGTTCTTTTGTGGTGCTAATGGAAGAGCTTACTGGAGACTCATTTTGCAATGCAGCTGTCACGACCCGACTCTAGGAGCACGTGACCAACATTAGGACATAGAAAAGTTTAAGGCTTCCAGAATCTGTAGTCAGCCTAACTTGTCTAATCAATAGAGAATTTATAAAGGACCATAACTCGAGGGTTAAGGGCCCACCTGTCAATAAAACATGTATCCAACATCATAATAAAACCATTCAAGTCACATCTCAATAATATCACCAGGTTTCTGTTTAGCAGAGTATTTCGTCATACCATAATATAGACAAACAAATACAAACCAACATTATTAATACAGATATAAGTTCGATCTACTGAAATTGCGGAATCTAGAGTTATAATATTATACATAACATTTGATTAACATAAATTTTCCACTATCAGAGGAAATGACAGAGAAATTCAACAATAATTATAACTGTTAGGCTCATACTGCAACCTGAAAAAAATAGGGAGACAGGGGTGAGCGCCTCAACTCAGTGAATGATACTAACTAATATACAAACCTGGTGCTCTAACATCAATCTAGTATTAGTGCTCATGCAATGTGCCATATATACAAATAATCACATAATCATACTAAACCTCAATCTGGGAAGCCGATCCCCCTATCCTGACTCTCTGTAACCAAGTACTATCTCTTAAATTTCAATACATAGGGTTGCAGCCGTCCCTGCCTAAGCCATGCAGCGCTGACCCGACTGGCAGCAGCGCTGAGAGATGAGCAAGCCCGCAGCCGTCATACACCAGTCATAGCTCATCAATCACAATCATCATCATATCATAATCACAATCCTAAGTGGTCCTATATCATCTCAATCCCATCCAACATCCACAATTAATATGCAATACATATTTAATGAAACATTCATATACATATGTCAAAATGCTCAATTGATATTCATAATGCATAATTATATATACATATATACATGCAGTAAATGTAGATGCATGGGAAGCAGGAAAATATATTAGAAAGTATCACTCACAACTCTGGTACAAAAATCAAAACTCGATCACTAACTGGGACCTGGAGCTGCAGAAGATGGTCCTAGAAGATATAGAAAATAAAGTATTAACGAACTATTAGAATATGAATTATAAGAATCAAAAGATAGACATATCCTAAGACCGTGGATAAATCTATCGAAATTCGGCAGAGTTTTCCTTAGAATATACCTAATCCTCCTGAAACGCATACCATAGACTTAACCTAAATAAATCTCAAATGCTCCCTTCTGAGCTCTCATAATCAACTCACAACAGAAATCCACCATTTCATAACACAGAACTACAGTTCGAAATAATAATATTATTTCTCAACAATTTCAAAATACTTTAATTAATTATAATTAATTATCTGAACTTATTAATAACTCAATCACATAAAATTATTCTATCCAAAAGTCAATTTAAACATCGAAAATAATTTCTGGATTGTCAGGCGGTACTCACCGAAAAATATTAATGATGGCGGATAGCAGCGAAATTGACATCAACGAACTCGTCTCTTAGCAAGGAATTCAGAAAAGTACTCACCGGAGATAGTCGAAAAATAGCGTCGGCAGCCTGGATTCTTCTCTGGATTCTGACCAAATTCAAAATAGTCTAAAATTAACAAATGAAGTACTAAAATGAAGTTTAGGAGGAGAGGAATCCAACCGTACTGGAATCACCGCAAACGGAGGTCGGAGCTGGCTGGAATGAACTTGAGAAGCTCACTGCTAGTGTCCCGATCAGGCGGAGCGTCCAGTGGCGTCCAGCAACTTTCAACGACGAGCTTGTACCAGGTGGAGCGTCGGCAACTGGGATGTTCAGTGGTCTGGCGCGTGTCGGCATAATGGCCGACAACAACTCTCCCTCTCTCTCTCTCTGCTCTTGTTTGCCCCCAAAGTCCAGTAAATTCTGATTGGTTCTTTTGAACTAATCAGATATGAGCATATATAATAATAATAATAATAATAATAATAATATGAAAATCAATTAAACAAAATAAATAATTAGTTAATTTAAATAAAATAAAATAATCAAATATTAATAAATTTTTATAATTTAAAATTCAAGATATTACAATAGCCCTAACACTTTGCTTAGCCGAAGAAGACAGATCTGGTCGTAAAGAAGATTTTTAGGCCTTTTTGGGCCCGGTGTTGGTGTGTTAGTTCAGAAATGAGAAAGTTTTTGGCTATATCGATGCAAGTTCCTTCAGAATGAGCTAACTATAACTCTGATCTACTTGGCGCCCCTTCCTCTTTCTCAGTCGCTAGCGACGACAGGATGGGTTATAGAGACCACAGAAGGTTTGGGAATGAAGGGGTTAGGTTAGGATTGGTTCTGTCTTTTCACATCCCTTGTAGGCCATTAAGCCGAGTATTTAGGCTTGAAGCCCTGTGTTGTGTATTTTTTTAGTTCCTAGTTGGCCATTTAAATTTATTGTAACTCTATCTTGTACTGATATGGGCTTGAACTCCCATTAACAAATTTTTATCTCATTGGACAAAAAAAAAAAAAAAAAGTACAATTTGTTTTTCCATCATCTAAATTTATCCAAATTTTCACAAACTATTTATAAATAATCTATATTTCTTTTTTTTAATATTAATTTTATCCGTGAAATTCAAACTACTCCTAAAGTAATTTCATTTTACTAAGATACCAATTAAATACATAATATTTATAATTAAATATTCTATATTTCTAATTAGATACAAATTGGGTTTTCATATTGCATACAAAATTGTGCTTTAGTATACTTTTTATTTATATATAGAACAACACATTGATTATCATCATCACTTGGCATTTACTTGTCCATTAATAATGAGAAGGAAAATTAATCTCTTACTCAATAACTATCTAGCAAGTAGCCATCACATTGCAAAATTGTAATCAATCTACCTAAAAGCATACTATCAATTAAAAAAATAAATAATTCCTAAATTGGAACCTAAAAAAAAGTAACACCTTTCCTTTAAAGGCAAAAGAAAACAGAATTGATAATATAATAAAGAAAGCAATATAAATTAATGGGGGAAACCGTCACTTTGGGGGCACATTTTAAATTAATTTCTTATAGGTTGGTTGGTATATTTTTTAGAAATATTAAAAAGTGAAATAGTGTTCGATCGTTGAAATATAGAGGATATCCGCAGCTTTCTGAGAAGAGAATGGGTTATTGAGCTTAAACACATCTTCAGGGAAACCAATTGTGCAGCTGATATTAGAGTTGCTGTGCAGAGATGCGAGAGGAGTGCCTTCCTCTCGTATCTGTGCCGTTTAATTTTTCTCTGTTTTGGTTTCTTGTGTTCTGGTTTTTTCGCCAATTAAAAAAAGGGCAAATTACTATTTAATCTTTTAAGTTTGACCTAATTAATTAAGTAGGCCCTGTTTTTTGAGAAACTAACTAGTTAGTCACTGTATTTTGATTCCGTCAATAGACTTAGTCTTTCCGTCTAATTTTTTTTCATATTTTCGTTAAAAAATTAAAAAATAAAAATAAAAAATAATTTTATTCCTACACTACCCTCAACTTTTCTCGTCCCCTTATCTCTCTTTGCAATTTTATTCACAATCACCATAACAAAAAGTAATTTACCCTAATAATCAAAATAAAAGTAATATATTCCTACACTATCTCTCTTATTCATATTTTTTTTTTTTTAACTTTTATCTTGATTTGAGCTGTTGAGTATTCTAAAAGGAAAAAAAAAATAAGTAAAGAGACGGGCTAATGGATGCTAAGAAAAATAGTAAACTAGACCCAAAATCTAAAAACTTAAACTTGTGCAAGAAAACCAGAAAAGTCGCTAACTTTACCACATTAAACTCAAAAGAGACATCAAAAGTAGCTAAAAGAGAAAGAAAAAGATAACCCACTTAAATCCAGAACAGTAGCTTTAACAATGTAACCTTGTTGGAGTAAGAGTCACCAGCCATAAAGCTATGTAACCTAACCCTCCTGTTACACACACCACTTTGCCTTCTCCTTCTCCACCCATCTATTGAATACTTGACCACTTTCCTCTGCCTCTCCTTCCCAGTGGCATAAGAGAAAACGTTCCTAGTCTAGCACAATTATCGTTGGTGGAGTAGCGGCCGTGATCGGTGATGGAAGAGGATCTGGATAGCAACGATCGGCGATTGACGGCGACCAAGAACCGGCAATGGTGGAGCTATTCGCTGGGCTGGACGAGGCGACTCAAAAGACAACTAATAAATTTCGATGAAATTTAATTTATTGCTCCGATCGACGTTCCCAAACTTGGACCTACTGTTTCTATTTGTGAGTCTTGGACCTATTGTTTCTATTTTGGGTAAAAAGAAAGAAAGAAACAGAGAAGAAGAGAAAGAAAGACAGAGAGGGTAATTTGGGTAACTTTGGTTTTCTGATTCTAATTTTACTTGCTTATTCTTGTTAATGGCTTCATGTGGCGATGGCAGCGGTGATGGATGGTTTCATTCAACTAGCTGGATTTATTTATTGAATTCAACATGAATGAAAATGGTGCAATTAAAATGGAAATGGAGCAATTAAAATCCATACAATGGTGCATGTGTGGGATCCATTATGATGTGTATGTGAATATTGTTAGTGGGTAGGAATGTGAGATTGAATAGTGGAATGGTTGGGTTTCATTTGATTTGTACTTACATTTGTTCTTTTTCTTTTTTCTTTTAATTGTTTTGATATGTTTGCAAGATAGTTTAGTCCAAAATAATTGAAAATTTGTTAGCATTTGATTTATTTCCATTTGATTCCCAATTACTCTATTTGTTAGTAATTTCATGAGGTCTTGTGGTAGTGAGGGAAAATTTAAAAGTAAATGAGGGGTATTTTAGTCTTTTCATAATTATTTAACGGTGAAAATAAACGGAATGACTAAAATGTTGACAGGATCAAAATACAGGAACTAATTAGTTAGTTTCTCAAAAAATAAGTACTATTTAGTTAATTAGGTCAAATCTGAAGAACTAAATAGTAATTTATCCTTAAAAAAAAAGTGAAATAGTGTTATAAATAAAGTAATTAAAATTAAACTTCAAAAATAAAGCAATAAAGTGTTATGTATTTAGTTAATGTTATATCCTAAATATATATTTTTTTTCCGCTTTTACTCTCCCAAAATTTACACTTAATTGAATTATTGTGTCATCCGCTGAATAATCGTACAAATATTCATTACAAAATCCTTCAATTTCACGTAAAAAATTGGGAAAGAAAAAAGAAGATTCTATTCACTTTTTGTAAAAAAATAAAAATAGCATGACATGTATTGGCTTTGTCTATGCAGTAATAGTTAATGTGTAGGCCTTTAGCCATACAAAGAATTAATTAGAAGGTGTGGTCGTAGTTTTTTCAAAAGAGCTGTACCTGTACCTGTACTATCTTCTCCCAAATAGCCCATGCATATGTCGCCAATGGTTTCTCTTAAAAAGGGAACACAAAAATGATTATTAATTTACTAGTTATTTTTCATACATACAACCAAATTCAGACATATATTTCAAAAAATGGTGACAATTATTTCTATTTTTATTTCTCAGTAATTAATTACTAATTTACATGTAAAATCAATTTTCACATAGCTAATTAATTAAGAGAGAGACCAATTTGCATGTTTAATATAAGGACATATATAGTGATAAAAGAAATTATACCTATAGTTAATTAAAGAGTAATTGATGAGTACCACCGGGGACGCCTAAGAGAATGAAGAAGATCGAAAAAGGGTGAGAAACCCATGTTGGAGAAGGGGAGCACGTGCAATGTTGTCTCAAGAGAAAGAGATTGCACGTGCCCTGCTTCTCCAGCAAGAGCTACTCACCCATTATAGCCATGCATGCCCTAATTCTTCTTCTTCTTGTTGAAATGAATAAAGATTTGAAGAGTAGCAAAGGAAGCTGACTTAGTCATGCATTTATATACTAGTCTTTAAGGAAGAGAGAGAGAGAGAGAGAGTGTGTTTTAAAAAGATTGAGTCTTGAAGTGGGCATTCTTTAAAGAAAGAAAGCAATCTAACAAGGCATTTCAAGTTTTTGTCTGTAGAAAAAGCCATACTCGATGTTAATGCATCATCATAGCGAAATAAATATATAAACAAAAAAAAATCTAAAAAATTGCTTGCTGTGTGTATTTAATTATCACAACTCTTTGTTGAAATTTGAAATTGTTGAGCAACACGCGCCAATAGTATACTTGGTGTGTGAAGCACGTGAGAGAAGAAGTATGGTGATTTGAATTTTCAAGAAAAAAATTAGATTTGACCCTTTGAATTTGACACATACACAGAAAGTGAATCTTATTCTTACCGGTTTGATAAAATTGTTTTGATTAGGGCCCAATATTTTGTTACGTATGTCTTGGGTCAGTTTGTAGGATACTTTTCTGCCGCCAAATTTATCAATACCCCCATTTTCAAACTCTACCCGATTTAAAAGCTAGTGAAGGCAAATAATCACAAATTAAAAATTCAATGGGATCGAATTAGAGTGAAATTAAAATTTTAAATAATATTATATATTTATTATTTGACTAAATTTTTCTTATATTAAATACATATATTGATTCAATGAGATAAAAATACATTGAGCAAAAAAAAATATCGATGTCTTTTCATTGGATAAAAAAATAGATAAAAGAATCATATTAGTTAAAATATCTCATCACTCATTAGTTTGATATATTAAATAAATCTACGCACTTGATGTAGACAAATTTTTTTTTATTATTTATATGTTAAAAATAAATATAATATACATATAATTAAAATTAACGAATATTATCAAAACAATTAATGAATATTACTTAGAAGTAACTTAAAAAATTATGACAAATTAACACATCAAGTGATCATTTTGAAATTTAAATTCAGATGGGTTTCACTACTCAATAGTGGGAGGTCTACTCGAATTTGTGTTCTCCTAGATAAGAAATATGAATTTAAATATTCATATGCTCAAAATAGTGAATGAGTGAATAATAATTTGAAATTCAAAGTAAGTTTTGTGCTAAGAAAAGTGAATTATTCTACATTGAAAAAATGTAAAGTTGGAATGAGGTATATATTGAAAGGTCTATCTTTTCAATGCTAAAAAAGTAGCCAAAAAAGCTCTCTCTCGCACGCACAAGAGGGCAAATCCATAGTCAAAACTTAAGTTTAACATGTGAGCGCGCAATATTCGTATATGAATGCCGAACAGAAAATAGACTGGTTTGTATTAGCTTGATTTTGCAATTTTTTTTTCTCCATTGACGAATTTTTTTTATTTGGCAAAAAAAATTTCTCCAAAAACTCTTTCCCTTGGAAACCAGGAAATTCTACTGTTAATTATGTGATTTTTTTCAATTAATTGGGCTCTGATTAAAATTAAAATTTATAATTTTAAAAATGATTATAGTACATATTTTATTATAATTATATACTGCTCTAAATAAATTTCATGACCTACGTATAATATTTAATGAGTATCCATGTTTATGCACTTGAGCTATACAAATAAGCTCCCATTATATGAGAGTTACAAAAATATCTGGAATAGAAATTAAAGTAATTAAGCTACCAAGAAGGTGAATTGATTTACCCATGAAGGGAGAAAAAGGAATTTTAAGATTAAAAAAAAAAAAAAAAAAAAGGACTTTAATGCTGGTTTTGTCTCATAAAAGGGGCAAGTGTAGAAATTTGAAATTAAAAGTGAAGTGATAGCAATTGAGTTTTGACCAAAGAATTGATTGAATGGGGGTGATAGTAGTGAGGTGGGGCAGCATAAGTAAGAAACTATATGTTGGGGTTGCGTGTTGGACGCAAGTTTTTTATTAAACAGAGGAGATGGAGAGAGAGAGAGAGAGAGAGAGAGAGGCGAGAGGGAATTGAGGGTGTTTTTACTTTTTTGAGAAGTTTTGTTGGCTTTGGGGAGAGCAGGGAGAGACTCCCTATGTAGATATGATTCCCTATCTTTAGTAGTAAAATTCACTCCCCATCACCACCATTGCATTTTGCTTCTTCTTCTTTTTCGCTAATTGAATTATGTGACTCAAGATCGTGATTTCTTAACCCTAAAAATATCTTTAGCAGTACAACTAAATTCTTTTTTCAATTAGGTTTTTATTGAAGTTATGAATTTGCAATCTTAGTAGTTATAAACAGGGTGTATGCATGGTATAAAAGTTAGAAAATGCTACATTTGAAGTTTTGGTAAGATATCCTTAATAAGCCATTCTGTTAAATATTTAATTTAGCGTTTAACTTACTTTTACAGCATCAGTAATAGCTTGCACAACCATAAGTATCATAATATTCTTTACCTGTTTAAGATTGATTCTCTCAAATCTATATTAAAAACTTAACAGACAATTTTTTATTAAGTTCAGTTGATACTTGTAAATTTATGATATGAACTGAGTTGATACAATTAAAGACCAAATATGGGCGAAACCCACTACAAGACAATAATTAATTGAAAGCCCATCACCGGACGAAAGACAATTGAAGAATTGAAATCAAACTAAACTCATAAGTCCATCCGAAGGTCTACCACTTATTTTTCCTATTGTTTTACCGTAAGGAAGTTGAGAATAATATGCTAGAGGATGTTGAATAATATAATTGCCTGTATCAGACATTGAATATGCAAATTGATATATTGCATCAAATCCACAAATTTTGAGATCTTGTGCTTTGCATAAATGCAAACGGACAAAAATAAAATTAATTGTTACAACAAGAGAAAAAACTGTTTTGGGACTACTCATGGTTTAAAAAATAAGAATTTCTGCAAAAATTGAGGCAGGCTATTTCACTTTAATCAAAATTATTTATAAAAACATGTATTTTTAATGTATTTTATAAATAGTTAAAAAACTAATGTATTTTTAATTAATCTAATAATAAATTAATAAAAACACCAATGAATTGCTAAATTTGGCCGGGCAATACATATATAGCTTCTTTTCTTTTCTTCTTTTTTTTTTTTTTTTTTTGGCAAAAGTGCGTAAAACCATACAGGTTGCTGGTTGATTTTTTTTGGGCTTCTTCCTTTTCTATTGTTGAAATTTGCTATATCAATATGCTAACGTTAGAAAATATTAATTAAATACCTGCTTTAAAATTTGTTTGGTATAACATTACCTATTTTCTGATATGTAGATTTTTTTTTTTTTTATTTTGACTTTATATTGTCATTTTAAAAAATTAATAATATAAAAGATAATAATACTTAGTCTCATTTAATAGAAAATAGATATATCAATTTATATTTATCTCAACTAAGAAAGTCTAATTTATCTAGCACCTAAGAAAGTTATTTTCCCTAAACTCAGTAAATAAAAATACTTATTTCCCAGCAACTTTATTCAATCAAACTACCAAACAAATCAATTTTTTCTACCTCTAGCAAATTATACTTTCTTACCTCATCTCATACCAAACAATATCTAAGTTCAATAATAATAATCTTTTCAAAAAAAAAAAAAAAAGTCCAATAATAATAATCTATATATCCATCATTTTTGTACATAAAAACTTAAAAAAAATACAATAAAGCATGTTAATTTTAGATTAAAATAAAAAAAAGAAACTCAATAATAAGAATTACATTGCCCCTTTGTATACATATCTCGAATAAGATATCTTGCAATATGTTTATATGCTTCTTGTGTCAAATGAATTCCATCCCAGCTGATATGTCGATGGGGTTCAACACATACTGGTATATCACGAGCTCCACACATCTTCCAGAAATTAAAATTATATTCACCTCCAATTCCACAACAAGCTTTTTGTAAAGATTTTACATCAAAACCTATTGTTTATAAATAAGTATTATTAGAAAGTAGAAACATATATATATATATATATATATATATATATATATATCAGACATAATCACTAAAAAATTTAATCTTTCATTTCAATTTCAACGTCTGAATGAATAAAATTGTAATTAATTTTCAAAATTAAGGAAAATCAATTTATTTTGAAATGTTTGTGTGCTATTATAATTTTTCAAAAGATTTGAATTTTTATTTTTCTTTTGTACATAAAAAAATATTTATATTTAATTTTTAGTGTATTTATGATGTAATGAAATACTCACCAAGTAATGTAGCATGACCCAAAATCCATTGATATGCACTATAAAAATCACCATATCCTATAGTAACATGAGAATGTTCTTTTCTCAAGTCTTCAATGATTTGTTGGAGATGCTCATTGTGATAAATTGAAAGGTTGTTTAATTCTTTTAGACATTGAAATTCATCATAAGCTGTACTATCATTGGTTTTGAATCCAGTAAGATACATTGGTAGACAACCTATTGGAAAATTTCCAGGGACTAGCACTCTTCTAGCACCATAACCAATTACTCTCTACAACAAACAAAAAAATTGAAAATTAAAAATAAAATTTTTTGAGATATTGAAAGCATATACATGGAAAAAAATATAAATTAAATTATAATTGTTCTTATTAAATTATAACATATACCTTAATAGCATCCTTTATGGCTTGGACAACATTAGGAACCATTGCTTTTACCTCCTCAAGGGTTTTACCTTGAAATAATGCATAATTATAGTCATTGCCACCAATCTCTCCAACAATGAAGAGAGATGATTTAAGTTTATAAGCACAATCTGTGGAACATTAGAAATTAATTAGATGAACTCTAATATCTGATTATATAATGATTAATTTTATGTGTTATTATTATTTTTTTTATAAGACTCCAATACCACTAATTTATAAAAGCATATACTGACCTTTATCATTGTAACAAATTCCATTAAAATATGAGAACATCCAATCTAGTTGTGTACTTAGAGAACTATTGGTGACTGGAGCTAGAATTCTGCTTTCTGCTAGAACATTTACAGGCAAAGCAGTAGAACCAGCAACTGCAAAATTTACTCCATGACCACTGCTAAATGTAGCATTTGGATTCAAATACACCTCGAGAAAAGGAACGCCAGCTGAAAGTGCTGTGAGAATTCACAGAAGTGAATATTAATTGGTAAATTGGTGAGGAGAGATTTAGGAAGAACAAAAGCAGCAAGTATTTGGAAACAAGTAAATAAATCTGTTTGCAAGAAATCAAAAAACAGCTAGCTAGCAGCAAGTAGGGCCAAGGCCAAGTATGTGATCACTATGATTAATCTTTTTCTTTTTTTTTTTTCTTCATGGCTTTGATCATACCTTTTGTTAATAGTGCTGTCTAATTAATCATAATTGTTAACCAGCAAAAGGAATCACAAAGTAATTAGTGAAGACCATATCAGCACTACCATGATCATCATTACTTGAAAAAATAAAAACAAAAAAAATGTTATAATTAACTATGCATAAACAGAGGCTGCAAATAATAAAAAAAAAAAAAGAAAAAGAAAAAAGGTTATATTTTCTAAATAAAATGTACATTTTATTGTTTCTCTCCTTTCAGTAGTAACTGCTAAGAAACATTGTGTTTCTTTATTATTATTATTTAATAAATTAAAAATAAACATATAAACAAAGGGGAAAAAAAGAAAGAAAGAAAGAAAACTAGCTTAGGATGCATATTAAAGAACAAAAAAATTATGGTAATCGTATTACTTACCAATATAATCAACTATTAACAATCCATTCGAGCATCGACCTGTTGCTTTCTTAAAAAATGTTTCGCCATAAGGAAACCGAGCAAACAATGATGTAGGATCCTCTTGAATCAAATTGCCTGTGTCTGATATTGAATCCCCCAGTTGATAAATTGCATCAAACACACATCTATATTTGTGCCCCTTAAGAGGACGTGCATCACAAGCACTAGGGGGAAGATCAAGAACTAAAAAATGAAATAAAAAGAAGAGAACCACAGAGAAATTAACTTTTGCAGAAGCCATAGCTATTTGCTAGCTCTAAGAGAATAATGTTAACTCTCCTGATGAGCCATGGCTTTTAAAAAAAAAAAAAAAAAGGAGCTAATAAAGCTATTGTATATATGATGAAATCATTGCTTTGTGCATGTGTTATTTATATAGCTTTTTACAGAGTTCATTCCCACTTTGCTGAGATTTAGATATTCCATTGTCAAAACTTTTATTTTCATTAATTAGGCTCTAAATGAGATTCCAACTTGCACAGTTTTGAACCAAAGCTTATTGGTTTACTCTATTGTCAACTTTACTTGGTATACCCGTACCCCACTTAAGGTTGAAATTCGGCTGCCAGGCTAATTGATTTTAATTGGATTCTATTTATCTTTTATCTTTTTTATTTTTCTGGGTTAAGTTTGTTTCTATGCAAAAAATTTTGGTGCCGAATTTGATTTTAAGATATAAGGATGATGAATGCGTTCATCCATCTGTTAAAAATTAGACAAAGCTTTTGTATTTATTAATATTTATTATCTATGCTTTAATCCTACCATTTATCATTTTCGAAAATATGTGCTTTGATCCCTCAATGATTTTGAAAATCTCAAGACAAGAGGATAAATTGATAATAAAATTTAAGTCACAGTAATTGATTAATATCTGGGAGAGAATTTTGCAATTTTTTTTTAATGAACAGTGTATGAGCTCTAACTCTCAATCATGTTGGATCAATCACTCCCATGTTTAGTTCAATGCAAAAGTTCGAAAAACATAATCTCATATGAGCTTTCCAATTGGACAGTTTGGGGCTTGTATATAACCATGCAAGTAAAGAGCATATGTAGACCAGCATACATAAAATTTCGGTTGATTTGTACCCAATCTAAACAAACCGTTCATGCATCAAAAAATATATACCTTGTGTTATTAAGTTAATAAACTGCTGTCTGGATTCTTTAAAAATTACAAGCAAGTTTTCAAGTAAATTCCTGATAACAGAACAGCCAGGAAATTAGTATGTATTCCTTGCCAGAGGTATGTGCCAGCCTAGCATTCAATTCATGGGAAATACTCCACTTCACAGACAATAGCATGCCAAAAAAGGCAAAAACCAGAAGCATTCATAGTGAAATATAAGTATACTAAATGCCAGAATTTGCAAATGGCAGGTTTAAATTCTCAATCTCAAAAAAATAAGTATACTAAAATCATTAACTTCATAAACAAAATTATAAAGCAACATTGTGTCAATAAACGTAACATCATTCAAGCAAACAATAAATAAGAAGTTCAAAATAAGCAAAAAGTAAAACGGGCCATTTAGTCTTCCTCCTCTCCCTCATTCTCAGCAATGTTGAAGTACCTCAATTCGTATACACTTCGATCTTTGTTGGATGCAATAACTCTCAGCCAATCCCTCACATTGTGTTTCTTCAAGTACTTCTTAGTTAAGTACTTGAGATACCTGCACCAGATAGCCAAACAGGAGACCATGTGAGTTACAAGGCCAAGATAGAAGAAAATAGCATATTCTCAGACTTTCAGCTGGATGCAAAAACTCATAATGGACCAGGACACCAGATAATAACATGTCAACACCAAATTGCATGATAACTACATAGGCAATTATAAAACAGTGAATGCGATTCAGAAGACCATTTTCAAAAAACTAGTGAGAGAACTAGCTGGTTATTTACCCTGTCATGGGATGGGATGAATAGTGAAGTGGTAATATTACTTCCAGAGCATTTACCCACACTTCCAACCCTCCCACGAAAAAAAAAAAAAAAAAAAAGGAACATATATAGTGGTCCATTTAGTCATTTGAAATGATTGAATATTTGAAATTTGATAACATTCTTATTTTTTATAATTTTATACTTGAAACTCAAATCCAATTACACATTTATTTCAAATGATTATCTATCTAAATGGACTTGAATAGAAATCAAATGTAGAAATATGTCCGACACATGATATTTAGCTGGCTCAAACATCTTTTGCACCATAAAATGGGAGTTTCCATTGCGTCCAAGTCATTTTGGATATCCACCCACCAAAGCAGGCGAGACCATACACAGGCCACTCAACAAGAGAAACACAGGCAAGTTGTAAATTCAACTATTACACACCAGATAACCGATCCCAGCTGAAGTAGACGTACCAACATAGACAAGGTTGTTCTGTTGATTTTTCAAATTGAAAACACTGGGTTGATAGTGTAATCCATCAAATTTAATCCAAGAACCTAATTCGATGATTATTTGATTCTTAAAACACATTATCTTAATTTAAAATAGAATATCATAACAAATTAAACATTTATTCAATTAATCCAGCCAATTAAGCTTTGAGTTTTCAAAGCCCTTTTCTTTAATTAATGAACCACAATGATTTCTCATGAATGCCCAAACCAAATTAACTGAAAACGAATGATCCCCTACTCTAATTGAGACCAAGTTAGATAATTTTGGAAAACCCAATTCATTCCAAAAAGCAGAGATTAAAAAGGAGCTTGAGATTGGACAAAAAAAAAAAAAAGAACAATATGAAATATTAATTAACCAAATAAAACAAACGAACAAAGAAGAAATGAGAACTTTACCTCTTGGCGAAGTTGCTATCAGAAGTGACGGTGATTTTGCTCTTCTCACGAGTAACAGTGACTGTATCACCAAGAGCACCAGCTTTGCCTCCAACCTTAATTCTTTCTTGGAGGAACTTCTCAAGAGAAGCAATATCCATGATCTTATCCTCCACGGGCTTTGAACAATCAATAGTGAAGGTTGCTCCTTTCTTCTTCCCCTTGGCTCCGGCAGCGGCCCCTCGACTCATCTTTGGTTGTTTCCGAATAACCAGCGAGTGATGTAGAGAATGTACAAGCCCAAAACGAAGAGATTAGCGGCGTTGTGTCTCAGAGACAAGTAAGAGACAACTAGCGCTAGGGTTTTGCCTTATAAGAGCCTATTATTAATTTTTGGCATTTTGGGGGCAGAAATTAGAAATGTTAAAGTGCAAGGCAGCGTTTGTAATTTCATCTTTTTATGATCATTGGTTATTGAGATAGAGGGGCTTGATCGTAAATATATTACTTAACAGAAAAATAATTTTTTTTTTAGCATTAACCTTTGGAAAGAAAGAAAATAAAAGAGGAAAGAAAATAAAAGAGAAAAATAAAATAGGAAAGTATCTTTTCCTTGTTTGGAAAGAAAGGAAAATAAAAAGAAGAAGAAAAATAAACTTTATTTTTCATCCTATATTTTCTCTTCCCCTATGTTTGGGAGCAAAATTGAGGGAGGAAACAAAATAAGAGAGGAAAATATAAAAATTTTACTCTCTTTATTTTACTCTCTTGTTGTCTGAATTGAAGGAAAATAAAAAGGAAAAATAATGAAAATAATTTTATTTTCTCTTGTTTGGAAAGCTAAAAATACATGGGAGAAAAGAAAATGTATAAATTTTAAATTATTATTTTAATCTTTTATCTCTTGAATTTGAATTTGAATTTGAATTATATTTTATTATTACAATTTTTCTTTTTCTCTCTCCACTTTCTCTCCATTTTGGAGAGAAATATTTAAAGGAAAATAAGTGTTATTTTCCTTCCTCCCTTTATTTTCTTTTCAAATCCAAACAAGGTAAAGTTATTTTCTTCCTATATTTTCCCCTCTTATTTTCTATCTCCTCTTATTTTCCTTCATTCCAAACATAAGGTTCATTTTGGAAGGAAAATGGAAATAAAGAGTAAAAAGAAGAGGAAAGAAAATAACTTTATTTTCTTTCCTTTATTTTTCACTCATCCAAACAAGTGAGAGGAAAACAATGAGGGAAAATAAAATTTATTTTTCCTCTTTATTTTCTTTTTTACCTGGGAAAATTTCCAAACATAATGTAAGGATCCCTAAAATAGTCTCGCCTTCAACTATAGAGCAATGGGCAATTATTTTTTTATTTTATTTATTTATTTATAATCAAGATATAATAATATTTTTTTTATTATTCTAGTGGCAAGGTGAGACTATTTTAGAAGTAGATGTCAAGGTTCGAATCTCACTAAATACTCAAAAATATATATATATATATTTCCTTTTTGTAAAATTTTAATTTAATTTAATAAATACTAGTATTTATCAGTGTAAAATATTTTTTTATTACATTAGAATTTTCACTCAATGGTTAAAAATAATTTAAAAACTTGACATATTCATCTTCTACAAATATTTTTAATGTATATACAATAAAAAAAAAATTTAAATTTTTTGTTCTTTCTCAAATACTTGAATTATTACAGACCGCTATTTCTTGTATTAATTCCTAATTTATTCAAATGTTCCCATAAACAATCTGGTTAATTAGCCACAAAAATCTTGTTATAGTCCAATTCACCTGTCTATCTAATACTGCAAATGTTGGCTAATTCAATTTGTAATCCGGAGCAATTTTTGGCTCATCTTCCTTCCAAGAAAAAGGGAAAAAAAATCCCTAACCATTTACATAGTTTTTAGGTTGATTAAGCTTTAATTAGTATTCAAATTGATAATTAGTCCTTGGAACCTCACGGTCACGGCCACTGGTCACACCTGCAAGTGTATCTGATTTTTTTTTTTTTTTTTTTTTTTTTTGCCAAAGCAAGTGTGTCTGTTTAACTCTTTACAAATGTGGTAAAATTGTACTCTCCATAAGGAAGCAAAAACACCGTCTCTATCACCTTCCAATTCGACCCTGAAGCCATTGCATTCTCTCAAGTGTGTGTAGATCGTGTTAATCTAAAACTAAACACAACAATCAACAAAACCAACATAGAAACAATGTCCAATTATAACTTAACTTAAATCTTAATAAATGCACACATACACAGAGCTAAAAAGAAATTTCCTTTTCTTAATTTCATTTCCTCATGATTGATTGTACTACAATGCTAGTGCTGAATAAAACAATTTAAACCATAAAGGGAAAAAACATAAATGGGGTTAAACCTCATGCCTCGCCTTACATATATTGTTATTCATATTCATTCATTGAATCATTGTAACTAAAATGCATATTTTGTGCTGGATCATTTAGCGTCCTTGTGTGGGATGTACCCTGCATATCGATCAGCCTTTGCTCCACTTTTATGATCATAGTACTCAACCACAGCAGCACCAACTAATGCACCCAGTGTAAGCGCCTGTGCGTGCAACCTGTATTTAGAATGCACAAAGGTTAGCAACAACACCCAAGTAGTCCAAATTCATGATAGAAAATAATGTTTACAATGAGCACTGGCAAGCAGGATAACGTAAGGCAAGAGAGATGAATTAAAGAACAACATTAATGATTTTCATATGCATTTGAGGTGAGTATCCAAAAACAAAATATAACAATTAATAAAATGGAACATTTAAACAATCCCAGCACCTTTTAGTGCAAATCAAACCACCATATAGCATTCTAATTTCCACCTAATCACTTCAAGTAACTGTCAGGCCCATCATCACTAAAAGCAAGAACAATACAAGCTTCTGAGGCCTTTCCTAGACAGCAGATTGACTTTAAGAAATCCTGATTCACAACAATCTATAGACTGGGGATCCTTTGATACTGACTTTAGTTTGTTGAAGCATATATATGGCAACATTGAATCATAAATCCCAAGGTATAAAAGGTCATCTTATCAAGAACCATAGCAGAGGAGATGAGGAGGCATGACAAAACATCTAAAAAATATGCAGTGCCAATGGAAGAGACTTCTACTTTGCCTGCATATATCCCACAAATTTTATTCAGAGATTTTGCAAAATATTCAGAGATTTACGTAGAGCCATTTTCTGGTGAAATGGTAAAAGTTCTAGACCTTACAACTTTTGCAACCAATAAAGTGCAAGTCAGAGACCTTAGAAAACCACTTGATTTAAAAAAACTTTTCAGGGTATTACTGTTATTACATTGTTCCACATTTCCCTTACCTGTGGTGGCCAGAAAATAAGTAACAGCCTTTCTCCCTTTTTCAATCTAAAGGCACGTTTTTGCCTCCAGAGAGTCACCACAAGTTTCTCAAATTCTCTCAGCACAAGATGGCCATAGATGAGGAATCACCAAAAAACTCATTAGCATTTACACCCAATAGCTCAAATAATATACCAAATTGGTTAAACAAATAAATTCTAAAGATTCCAAGAAAATGCACTGGATAATCAAGTATGAGCAAGATCCGATCACAGATTCATAGTAATTCAGAGATCCTGTAGAACCTATACAATTGCAAAAGTTTCTAAAATCCAAACTTTAACAGGGAAATAAATTGATCACTTCACGTGCAAATAAAAAAAAAAATCTAAGATAATATCAGAACAAAATAGGAACAGAAAAATCAAACAAAATAAGTGAAGATTACCTAGCGTGGATAATCCTGACGCTGGTTTTCATGTTGGGTTGAGACCAATTGTACGCGATTGAACCAGCAATTCCGCTAAGCCACAGACAACCTTTTTTCAATACAAAAACAGACATATATCAAATCCAAGATCCAAATAAAAAACCCATATAACTCAAATTAAAAAAAAAAAAAAAAAAAAAAAAACCATCTGATTCAAAACAAGGGAAATACAGAGATAAACGAAAGAAAAAAAAAAGAAACGAGATAATCACCAACAGTTCTAAGCTTGTGCTCAGCAACCCATTCCCTGAAAGATTCGAATTTGGTCTTAGCATCAGCCATTTTCGCAAAGAGAATTATTGTTTTGAGAGACGGAAATTAGACAAAGGGTTTATGTACACGAGAGAAATTAACAGGAGAAAAGAAAGCCAAGGCAAAATTGAGAACCTCCTGAGACGGTGGGTGCGAGCAAAGCTATGCGGTGTGCAGGATTATGAACCAATCATATTTTTTCAAATAAAAAATTGACACGTGGTATTGAGAGATATTAATTGGACGGTATTTGATTAAAAGTAACAGCGGTATTAGAGTAATGAGGACAATTCCTGTGGGCGTTTTTGATACCAGCAAGACAATTAGTGGTCAACTATTTCTGGCGGTTGGATGGGGACCTGGTCAAAGTCCAACTCTGTGACTAAAATTTTCAAAATTCAAGCAATAAGGCTTTAGGCTTTTACCTTGAAAGATATTAAAAAAAAAAAATAGAATAAAATATATTTTTTTAAATAAATAATAAAAGAATTTTAAATTAATCAAAATGTATACAATAATGTTAGCAGAAAAATAATAAAAGTCTATGATAATCCTAAATTCATGCATTAACTATGAGTCAAAGAACCCATATAAACTTAGTTTGGTGATATAAAATTATATTACTTTTAGTATTCAAATATATATTCACATTTATAATACTTGATATTTATAAATTTTAATTTCAAATATTAGCACCGTAATAGATTTTATTTAAATTTGAGTATTAATTAATATAATATTTCAATAATAAATTAAAACTGAAATCTAAATTATTATTTACTATTCATATTATTATATCTTTTCTCTTACCATATCTCTCTATTTTTATTAGTAATTATGAATATAATGAAATAATATTTTTTCTAATGTTTTTATTTTATTTTAAAAAAATGCATATAAGTAAATTTTGATAACAGGTGCATCTAAGAGTTATTTTTTATTTTCGGTTTTTCTAATTTCTTTTACCATAATAAGAATTTTTATTTTTCTTCTTCTACTCTTTATAGACAAAATCCCATCTTAACTCAACTTTTTACACGTCGACCAAACATTTTCTTTTTTCTAGACTATATGAAATCATTTTTAAAAAAGAAAAATTGCACCGTTGTGTCTGTATTTTTTAAAATCTATTATTTTAGTATCTGATTTTTTTTTTTTTTCCGATCAATTGTTGAATTTTAAAAAAAAAAAAATGTTTCATTTCGGTGTTTTTGTTTGTACATTTTCTAATAACAGCCATGACTTAACAAAAATTAAGCCCAAACCCATTTTCACTTCGTTGACTTTCACATCAACTTTCACTTTAATCCCTAAACATAAAATCACCTAACTACCATTCCCTCTTTTCCCTCTGCCCTTTCCCAAACTCAATCTCACCATTGCCATACTTTCTTTCCTTATAGAGTTTCTAACCTCATGACTGAACAAAGGGAATGGGATCTTAATATTCTCAAAAATTATTTTTTTGATATTGAAATTTCTCAAATATGCAGAATTCTAATTGGATTAGAATCAGTTAATGATCAATGAGTTTGGTATTGGGCCAAAAATAAAAAATTTTCAGTTAGAGCTGCATGCAGAAGGTTAATTAGGAATCAATAATTTCAGGTAGCCTCAACTAGCAATTCTAATTCAATTGATTCTTGTACTTATTTGTGGAATTCTATTTGGCATTCAATTAATATTCCTAAGATAGCTACTTTTGTGCGGAGAGTTCATGGTTTTAAATAACGATTTTACGTATCGTATCGATATCGAAATTGGTGTAACGGAATTAAATCGAATCGGCTTAAATCGGCCATCGCTACCGTGAATTTTAAAATATGATTAGCAAACTAATCCAAATCAATAAAAAATAGACTATAATGTCCAAAATGTAATACATTAAATTAATAAATACTTAATTTAACATAGTCTAAACTATAAAAACTCAAATTATATAACATATTTATAAATAATACATAATAACAATAATTAAATTACATAAATTCTTAATAAAATACTGTATTGACTTAAAAAATATATATATTTTTTTGATAAATTAATCTTATTTTATTAATTCATAAAGAGAAAAAACTAATTTATTTAAGATGAATAAGGCGATAAAATAAAAAAAAAATCCTTTCTATTCTAAGCAAATAAGGCAATATGAAAAAATAAATAGATCACAAGATTGACTGATCACCACTAAAAAGATTATGGTAAAATATCTTTTTCAAACAAATTGGCATCTTTCTACTAGGCTATTTGAAAATTGTTGGGCACAGCGGATAAATAAATTAGCAGAGTAAAATAATAATATCGGCAATTTAACGTGGTTCACCCTTTGATTTTGGGCTACGTCCACGGGACAAATTCCGAAATATATTTATTTCACTAATAAAATTAATGGGTACAAGAGAGATAGGTAATACAACAATTTGAAATAAATCCAAAATAGTAGCACACAAGTGTTTTCCAAACTTACTATTTTGTCACTTCCCTTTTAGAAAAATTTCCCAAATATTCTTCTAAAATATTTTTCACTCACAAACTCACTCTAATTTTTAGAAATTTTTCTCTGGCTTTCTCGTTGCTTACTGCCTGCTATCAATAGGCAATGACATTGCCTATTTATAGGCAAGAACAATGTTTCTTGCTTTTCCTTATGTGGCTACTTGAGTTGCCACGTTCACTTAGTGGCTACCAAGTGAATTTTGCCATGTGAACTTGGTAGCTCCAAAGTGATATGATTCTTTTTTTTTTTTTTTTAAATATAAATGTGTAGGTCCCTCCATGTGAGAGGAACACCACAACAAATCTCCCTCTCCCGATCACATGGAGGGTTCCACAATTCCTGCAGCTAACCGACAGTACTCAAAGTATGGCATTGGTAGAATTTTTGTCAACATGTCCGACCCATTTTCCTCTGTATGGATCTTCTCAAGCTGTAGCAGCTTCTTCTCCAACATATCCCTGATCCAGTGATATCTCACGTCAATATGCTTTAATCTATAGTGGAATGAGGCATTTTTCCCAAGGTGAATAGCACTCTGACTGTCACAAAATAACTGATATCTGTCTTGCTACAAATCAAGTTCATTTAAGAACTTTTTCATTTATAGCAACTCTTTACAAGCTTCCGTTGCTGCTATAAACTTCGCTTCAGTAGTTGACAATGCAACACACTTCTGTAGTTTTGATTGTCATGACACTGCTCCCCCTGCAAATGTAATCAGATAACCTGAAGTAGACTTTCTCGAGTCCACATCGCCAGCCATATCTACATCTGTGTATCCAACCAACACAGGTTTGGTATTTCCAAAACATAGGCATATTTTGAAAGTACCTCGAAGATACCTGAAAATCCATTTCACTACAGCTCAATGTTCCTTTCCAGGATTTGAAAGGAATCTACTCACAACTCCAACTGCGTGAGCGATATCTGGCCGTGTGCACACCATGGCATACATCAAACTTTCAACTGCTGAAGCATATGAAATTTTATTCATTTCTTCCTTCTCCTCGTCTATAGAAGGGCTTTGTTAGGAACTCAGCTTAAAATGATTAGCAAGAGGACAACTAATCGTTTTAGCCTTGTCCATCTTGAATCTCTGAAGTACTTTCTCAATGTACTTCTCCTGTGACAACCATAATTTCTTGGTACTTCTGTCTCTGATAATACTCATGCCAAGAATTTGCTTCGTTGGCCCCAAGTCTTTCATGGCAAAAGACTTACTCAGTTGCTTATTCAAGCTGTTAATTTTAGAAATATTATGGCCAATGATCAACATGTCATCCACATAGAGCAAAAGAATGATGAAATCATCATCTGAGAATTTATGCACAAAAACACAATGGTCTAAAGTAGTCTTCTTGTAGCCTTGCTCTCCCATAACAGACTCAAACTTCTTATACCATTGTCTCGGTGCCTGTTTTAAGCCGTAGAGGCTTTTCTTCAATTTGCAGACATAATTCTCTTTTCCTCTTTCTCTGAAATCCTCTGGCTGCTCCATGTATATTTTTTCTTCCAAATCACCATGTAGGAAGACAGTTTTAACATCCATTTGCTCAACCTCCAGGTCAAGACTTGCTGCTAACCCCAGTACTGTACGGATGGATGTCATTTTCACAACTGGTGAGAAAATCTCGTCAAAGTCAACTCCTTTCTTTTGGCTGAATCCTTTGACAACCAGAAGGGCTTTGTACCGCGGGCTGAAACTGTGTTATTCATACTTGATCCTGAACACCCATTTGTTTTTCAAGGCCCTCTTGCCTTTTGGCAACTTCACTAGTTCAAAAGTTTTGTTCTCATACAATAATTTCATCTCATCTTGCATGGCTTCAATCTATTTCTGCTTGGATTCGTCATCCATGGCTTCTTCATAACTCTCAGGTTCTCCCTCGTTAGTGAGTGTCACATATTGGTCACGAGGATATCTGGTAGATGGATATCTCGTTCTTTCACCTATTCTCAATGGAGGTGGATTAACCATAGGTGTTGGTACTGGATAATGAACATTATTATCTTCCTCATCATCATCGTCTTCAAAACCAACTTCTATAGGAGCATCATTTTCATCAGGTGGATTAACCTGGTCTTCATCTCCAACATCTCTTAGCACCGGTGTTAGAGGAATTAATTATAAATCTGATGAGTCACCATTGGAATCAAGAACATCTTTCTCCATCTTGTCAATATCTTCAATGGTCTCATCTTCAACCAGCATCATGGCTCATGACAAGTTTCTTCTCAACGGGATCATAAAATTTATAGCCAAATTTATCTTGACCATGACCAATAAAAATACACTGTCTTGTCTTGGCATCAAGTTTGGACCTCTCATCCTTAGGGATATGTACAAATGCTTTGCAGCCAAACACCTGCAGATGATCATAGGAAACATCATTTCCTGACCATACTCTGTTTGGAACATCCATCTTGAGAGGAGTGCAAGGTGAAAGATTCAACACATGTGCAACTGTAAGTATGGCTTCACCCCCAAAAAGTTTTAGGCAACTTTGCATGTGAAAGTAGACATCTGACTCTCTCCATCAAAGTTATGTTCATCATTTCAGCTAAATCATTCAACTACGG
>CATKHJ010073773.1:0-11293 GCA_949750685.1 Vernicia montana | reverse complement strand
AGTACATTTGTTATTGAATCATAAATGCTATCAATAGTTGAATGTGATAAATGTAAAGCAGAAATTCCCATCTGATGTAGGGTATACATCGGTCATGTGCACATGGTAAAGAAGGCCCGACGGATAGGGATAGTGTATCCGTCCTAGCTAGGAAGGGGGTCCTAGCCGGGAAACCTGATCAATTTTTCGCTCGATTATTGTGATGAGTGTGTGAAGCTTTTAGCCGACACTCGATCTATATGAATGAGAACAAACCGTTCTTGAATTGCTTAATTTCTGCTAAAGTAAAGTACAATCAAATGTTAAATGAGAGAAATTATACTCCATTGATTGGTTTGGATTCATTCAATGTTTTCTTTCGATAATGAATCCCATCGTGATATTGTTAATTATTCTTGGATTCATGCATATTATCTCTTGTCAATGAATCCCATTGTTATAATATGATCACTATAATTGTTCATATCAATTGCAAAGCTTTGAGCTATTCTATTGGCTTACATTGTTTGATATCTAGCCGGCAATAACATATTGTCATTGTGTATTCACTGGGATTTTATATCTCACCCCATTGTTGTTTATTTTTTTTTTCAGGTGCTATAGAGGTTGAGACGAGGTAAAACTCAAGCTACATCTTCTCGCTTGGGGGTTACTCCGTCCTTTCTTTATTTTGTCATTTTGAATTATGTCACAATGAAAATGTATCCCCAAGAGTATAGTCTAGAGTTCCATGGTTATTGTGATAATGTATAGGATGATTGGATTATGTATTCAATTTGGGAATGTAATATATGGCATATTCCTTTATGGTTAATGGAATTCCTTTAAAGTATGATATGGATTGTTAAAGTGTTATGTTGGGGGTTCTGATCCGGGAATTGTATATGCATGTTTGGTTATAGATTAGCATTGGGTTCTATGGGTTTTCGGTGGCTTTACGCCTACCCATGCCCTAGGACCGTCACGACTCGGTAAGCCGGGTCGGGTCGTGACAATTACAAGATATAAATTAAGCTTATAGCTTTCAACAACAATGAACACAAAAGATGTAATTTGAAGAGCAAATGTGTTCTTGAATGGAGTAGAAGAGGATTATTGAATTTCAAGCTTGGATAGTACTTTTTAATCACTTGAAAATCACTACTCTTCATTTTGAAGTGTCATGTATTTATATGTCTTCAAGTCTTGCTCAAAAGTGTGATTTCTGTGCTTTGAAAACTGATCCAGACAAGTTCCAACGGATATAAAATGGCTATATTTTTTGTCAACTTCCTGGTGATAATGGTAGTTATTAATGGTAACCCCCGTGATTTTTAGCCTTCTTCCAAATGATAATGGTAATTACTTATGGTAACTCCCGTGACTCCAAATAATCAAGCCCATGAATAGTAGTAACTTTTTCTTCTGTCCTCTCCTATGTCTTTTGGTAAGTTAAGTAACTGTAATTACTTATGTACACTTGACAAATACTTTAAAAACACATGGGTAGTAACGGTAGTGACTTAAGGTAACTACCGTGACACCCTGTGAACAACAAATATATAATAAAGATAATTCAATTTCAAACAAATATTTGCATCACATAAATTTCATATAAATTAAACTTAATTAAACTAAGTTACCTTTTTGTATCATCAAAATATTCACGGGACAACATTTATTTTGACATCACATATCAAGTAGCATGAGACCCATTATGATAACAGAGATGTAATAGAGAATTTGAGTATATTATTATTGTGTGATTTGTACAAGAATGAACCAACATATATATACAACAAGGATACTAATAAGGAAAGGATAATGTTCCCTAATTAGGAATATACATTTAATTAGAAATATACAACTAATTAAAAATATACAGCTAATTAGGAATATACACAATAACACATTACTTCTATAATCATTAGTATCTCATACTAATAATGGAAAACAAACAAAAGTGATGGTCTTCCATACCAATGTGGTCCAGTAAAAAATTCTATGACCATAAACATATTTAAAGTATTTGTACTAGAGAAATCTTTATTTCTCATATTCTCAACACTTCATCCTCTAACAATATATTTAAGTTCTATATTCAATATAATGAACAAATTTCATATAAAGAATATGTACTGTCATTTCAAGAGGATAAGAATTTATAAAATCACATAGCACGCGTAGCTCTCGGACATACTATATTAACAATAATATTATGAAATTCTATTATCGTATTTCATTTTTTTGCTTAAGAATTCAAAAAATAAATAAATGAAAATTATAATATAAAATAATAATTAAATATACTTTTGTAACCATACAAAGCGTAAGTATCAAGTAGTTTTCAATAATTCAGAATGCACAAATATAAAGAAGTTGACATGCTATTTTGTCTATTGACTTTATATTATTTTACATAGATGTTTCAGTCAATGGTAGCAAAATAAACCTATATTATTGACAAAGATGATACACATGTTTAATGCTTTGAATTGACGAGTTAAAAATTATATGTTTAATTTTAAGGGAGGTTTTGAATTGTATGTTAGCGTGCGAAATCTCTTATTGACTTAATGTTTGAAAATTATATTGATTGACTTAATGTTTGAAAATTATACTGAAGCTGCTTATAATAATGTTACAGCCCAACTTCGTAATTGTGATGGTTTTAGGGTATGTGTAATCATAAGGCCACCAAAAACCTGTAAAACCCTTCTCATCAAATAATCCACATGGCATCATAACAACTAACACATATACATCCCCAAAATCAGAACCTGAACACATATTCATAATCTCATATCATATCACATACGCATACATGCACTTACTCATAATTCTCATATATCTCATAATATTCTAGTAATAATATTAAGTTTATACATATACTATCATTCATGTAATTGCCATAAAAGCCAAAAGAATATCTCCCTCTACACTCATGGAGCACTAAGTATACTTCAATTACAATTAATAAATGGAGAAATTACATTTATCAGCTTGGTTCTCTAAGAAGAAAGATGCCTGAAGAACCGATTTGATGAACTTCTAATCTCTTGAAAAATAGAATCACTAATGAGATAAAGTAGTGAGTAAAGAATATACTACCATACTTGTGAGACTAGGTAATTCAAGGCTAGCTCACAAAAATGGTAGGGCTCGTAACGCAACAAATGGAATTCACATGGCTAATAAGGTTCAATTGCATTTGGCTTATAAAAGAAATTATAACTCATAATTAAATGAAAATAGAAATCATACTTGTAACATATTAGAAATAGAGGCACTTTATTAGCATATTCCCCTCATAATAAAGAGTAAATGCCAGATTAGCATACTCTTTGTCACACCCCAACTTTCTTGGTGTGACGGTCCTAGGACGTGAGTAGGTTTAAGACCACCAACCACCCGTAGAACCATCTAAACATAACCTGGATCATCCATTATATAATCATACAATAACTTTAAAAGAACCATTACATATCATCATCCATCATCATTCGATATATAATTATTCCATTGTTCACTATGAATCAAGGATCAACAGAACGATCATCCAAAATGAACAATGACAAAATAATACATAAGATTTATCCCAAAATAATCATTCTATCGCTAATTCCATTATAGCATTCTATGGAGCTCTATAGAATGAATATTCAAATATAGTGTACCATAACAAAAAAGAATCCAAACAATACATTAAAGTAGCTTCTTGTGAGAAAAATGTCAAGAAGCTCTATCACCGATCTCTCTATCCTCCTCAATTCTAGCACCTAAAATCTACAATTGAAGAGGAATAAGCCTTCAACTTAATGAAATTATGAATTACATTTATACATGTGGGTTCTCAAAGAATAACATTGGATAAATTCAACAATTGAATATCAATAGAAATCATAATCATCAACATTGGGTTATGTCAATAACAATAATGTGCCTACAAAGAATGGCATCACAACATATCAACTTTAATAGAACATTAACATACATTCATAATAATGGAATACAAATGGGCGGGACGAAACCACCATCCCCATAGCATCCAAACATCATTAGGGAAGTAACTTTTCTCTTTTTAACGTACATCTGGCCGGATATACGCATAGAGTATATAGTTCTCTCTATATAAAACACTAACATATAAGACTCTATCAGTTGAGTCACCGGTACACACGGTCTAATGGTTCTTATCCCCCATTAGTAAAGTGTTCTATTATCATGGTTTCATCTTGGTTAAGGTTTGGTAGATACATTATCAATAAGCATTAGCCCAAATGGCCATCATTAATTAAAGGTTCTGATAATTTTAATATCAATGAACTAATTTGCTATTTAAGACAAATAGCAAGTATAATGAAAGATTATCAAATATAAAAAAAAAAATTCAATTTCAAGCTTGGCATTCAAGATTCATCAAGAAAGGCATTCATTCAAGGCGGTTCACATGCATAAATATAATTCATAACTCATCTCTATAGTAAAATACTTCAATCCAAGCTAAACTCTCTAACTTGAATGAGAATCCTTCAATCTTTGGCCTACACAAATATGGCCAACATTAAAATCATTCTAGAGTCTATGAACTCTAATTTTAAGGATGAATTCTCCAATTCAAAGAAAGGACATCTCAAGAAACAATAAAGATTGAACTTATTCTTCAAGATCAATTTTTAGGGTTTTACCAAAATCACCCAATAATCTATCAAAAGTGATAAATACTAAAGATAGCTCACATCTAACTCAAGAAAGCTACTAAAACAAACTAATAACATAACCCATAAAGAATAATGAAAAATTTGACATTTACCTCAAAATGTATCTCTCAACTAAATCCTTCAAATTAAGAAGAAATCTTCATAAACCTTGTATATCGTTGGATTCCTTGAGTTAATTTAATGCACTTTAGTCTTCAATGAGCATTTATGGGGCTTGGTGGGGGGTTTTGGGTTAGGAGAAACCGAAATATTGAAGTTAGGTTTAATTTTTCACGTTTTGGGACCGCTGTTGTCCAATTTATTATCCCCGATCTTGAACGAGCATTCATCTCTTTGAATGAGCGTTCACCCTTCTTGAACGAGCGTTCATACATCTTGGACAAACGTTCATCTTCAATTTCCAAAAATAATATTGTTCACGCAGAAGCATTTGGAACGACGTTCAATCATATGAACGAGCGTTCACTATATTGAACGAGCGTTCAAGTCTTCAACAGCTTAAAATTTCATTCCTTTTAACTTCCAATCAACTCAAATTCATTCTAACACAACTTAAGCAATACTTAACGCATAAAATACAAGATATCTTGTCCTAAGAGTTCCATACCATCACAAACATAGCATCTATAGTTTCAATTCATCAACATCGTCATAAAACAACCAAGGAATGGATTCCTCATTAAAGGAATGTAAACATATATACATATACACATCGTACATCGTACGTACATAACTTAACTTGATCATTACTTTACAAATCATAAACACACAACCAAAATCTTGGGTGTTACACTTTTCCTCGTAATAAAAGTAGAGGTTTATTAACATACTCTTCCTCGTAATACATGAAACGGATCAAGTTTCACATCTAGGATAATTTACCCTTCCTAGATAGGAGTAGGATATTATACCTTATCCATCGGGTTACAATGTGCACAAAGTATGATAATTAACCCACATCAGTTGGGGATTTCCATTCCATTAAAGGTTATCAACATATAGATAAGGATAATTGAGGTGCTCATACTCATAGGCATATAAACATTATATGGTTCTCATAGTTTAGAATTCTCATGAAACAATGTAGTTCAATAATGTAACAATTTTGGTTCAATAGCTCATTCGCATACTCATACTCATTGTAGTTTAGCAATAAATAGGCTTTAAGTTTTAGGATAGCAAAAGCAAATATAGTAGTATATTTTCTACTCACCTTAGCCAAAAAAATTATCAACTATCTCTTAGAAACTTCTCTATCACATCAAGCAAGAGGGTTCATCACAACCATCATGTTCCCCATCAAGTCTTTAAGAGGAACTATTCAAGTAAACATAAACAATGGCAAATAAATAGATTAACTCATGCTCTTAATCATTATATACATGCTAGTCTCATGATTATTAATTTTATTCCCTCCCCAACATAGACTTATAGTAAGAAAGGAGAAGAAATATAAAAGAGCTCAAAATCCTAACTTATCTCTTCAATTAATGCTTCAAGAAAGAATAAACTCTTGTAATCCCAAATCCTTTAATTGATGCAATTAATGAAGTTTCTTAGCATTTAAGAAATTAGGTCGGTGTTTCTTTTAGAGAGAATAGAGTTAGAACTTCATAAAATGGCATAATAAAATGAATTGGATATCAAATTCTCTTTATATAGCCAATTTTACGATTCTGCCCCCGACACAAGTCACTGGCGTGACTTTTAAGTCACGGCTGTGACTCATTGTTACTAGTCACTGTTCACGTTCTTCACTGCCGTGAATTTCATCCAGGAGTGATTGTTTGAAATTTAATCTTTTAGTCACCGCCGTTAACTCACACTTCACCACTGTGACTATTATCCAGCAACAGAATTTGAGAAATTCTCGAGTTTTAAATCTAAATCTTCATACATAGTTCACATATACACTTAGTATGCACTCATAACACACATATACACATGAAACCAGTCTCATAACTCATAAATACTCATGATACACGACTCATAGCTCATTTACATATTTATTAGGAATCACATAAGAACTTGGAGTATTACAAATAAACTACTTGAAGCTCGATTAAAACAAAAGCTCGTTTAGTGAACCAAATATTGATCAAGTTTAATTTTGAATATATTTATATATAACTATTAAATTCGTATGTTTATTATATGTAATTTGGTTTAATATTAATTTTAAATATTTTTTTAAAAAATTATAATACTTGAATATAATAAAATAATTAAATGTAGTTTTAAATATGAAGATATAACTCTAAAATAATATTATATAATAAATATTTATTTTGATTGATTTTTTGTTAGCATATTGATTGTTCTATATTAATAAATATTTTAAAAGATAACATAAAGATATATAACTTTTTTCTCCAATAACAATTTAAATATGTTTCAATAAAATTTTAAAAATATATTTTAGAATTATTTTTTGGTCCTCTATTAACAAAATAAAAAAGATAAATCAAAATAATGAAAAGTATTTTAGTTAAATTTTTTGATTTATGTACTTTTGATGTAACTAAATTAATAAATTAATAATAAATAATTGATTGTAATAAATATATAATTTTTCTCTATAATCATGCATAAGAAAAAAATAAATAAATAAAATTATATTACATGAATGGGGCGTTGGGTTGCCAGAATCTCTTAGGAAAGTGATTTCGGAATATAAAATTATGCAGTGTTTGGTTGGCATAGGTGTCGCAATTAGATTTCTGACATCGGGTGAATGGAAGCTACACTATTTTTCAATTATTTGGAGAAGATAATATGGGCCTAAGTAAGCCCATATTAGAGAACCACAGTCCCACCTAAGATTAAAACCTAGGACTTAAGGGGTGACTTAATTCCTGCAGAGATACCCTATGTCGCACGGAAACTCTCAAGACGTCGCGTTTTCGCATTTTGAAAACGTTTCTTTATTGAAAACTCACAGAAATTTATCCGAAACGTTTCGGGTACGTTTCCGTAATTTGAAAAAGTTGAAAACTCGTTTCCATAAACGAAAACTCGTTTTCAAGTTGAAAAAAAAAAAGTCATCTCGCCCAAGTCAACCTCTAAATAAAAATATTCACTTTTGATATCATTTTTCCTTATATATATATATATATATATAATTATAATTATAATTATTATTATTTTTAGTATATATTTATAATTATATATTTATATATATATATATAAATTATTATATTTTTTGTATATATATAAATTAATATTTATAAATATACCTCTATATATTTTTTTTTATTTATATTTACGCGTTTCCCCCCCGTTTCGTGTCCTATATTTTTAGAAATTGTCGTTCACACGTTTCCGTTTTCCCGTTTCCTCGTTTTCCATTTCTCGTTTCCATGCAACCTAAGAGATACCTAACCACTCTCATAAAAGATTAAGTAAAAAAGTTGGGTGTGGGTCTGAAAAGATTTTAGGCACCCAGACCTATCTAGTTGTGAAGCTGACATCTACTAATTAGTTAAAATTAATTGATAATTTATTGGGCATAATGAGTTGTTTTATGGGTTTTTTACACAAATACATAAAAAAAAGGAACAAATATTATAAAAATACACTAAAAAAAATTTAAAAAATACAAATTCAGCTACTTTTTATTACAAAAATACTCCAATTGACTTTTATATCATATATGTGATGGTAGATTTTCTTGGAATGGGAACGCTGCTGCTAAGGAGCCACCTACTACTCCATTATCATATATGTGGTGGGACTATTTTCTGTCTTTTTTCTTTCCTTTTTTTTTTTAAAAAAATTTTAGATTTCACAGTACCAAACAATCATATATTGTTAATAGTTAACTAATTAACAATTAATTAATGTTAAATGTTAATTTTTTTTTTTTGCCAAATAAATGTTAATGGTTCAGCCTTCTAATTTTTTTTTAAAAAAAAAATATCTCAATAATTCTAAATTTCTTCTTAATATTATTATAAAATTAATTATTTTTTTTATTTTTTATTTTATGAAATAAGATCTTAATAATCATATATATTATAATAAATGAAAAATACAGAAAAATAATAGAAACTAACAAAGGTAAAAATAATAATAATAAGAAAAAAAAATTTGTTCATTTTTATACATTTTAATTGATTGATGCAGTCAATATTTTTGCTATCTACAAATATTTTTAATGAATTGACAATAATGTCAAGAAGTGCATTAGCACACTTTAAAAAAAAAAAAAAAACAACAGTAAATGGTATATGTTTACGAAAATATGGTATACGTTACGTATATATTTGGTATTTGCAACTACTTTATATTTATAAATATTAGAAATATAAAAAATATATATATATATAAAGTAACAGTAAATAGTATATGTATACCATAAATTGGTATATGTTTAGTAGATTTTTAGCATCTGCAACTACTTTATATTTATACAGATTGGAAATATAAAAAAATTAAAAAGATAAAATAACAGTAAATGGTATACGTATACCATAAATTGGTATACTTTTAGTAAATTTTTGATATCTACAACTACTTTATATTTATACAAATTGAAAATATGAAAAAATTAAAAAGATAAAGTAACAGTAAATGATATACGTATACCATAAATTTGTATACTTTTAGCAGATTTTTAATATCTGCAACTACTTTATATTTTGTAATACCCCGAATATTCATATATGAGCTTTTAATTGATTATATGTTTATGGTTATGGGTAACATGATTGAGTATGAGAATATCAATTGATTCTTTATTGCATTAGAAATTGAGTTAGTAGAAAGTGGGCCCTACTTTTCACTAACTCAATTATCTTATGCCTTGTTTAGGTTCATTGAACCTAGACACTTTGCATTTACTTTCATTCCATCTCTTTCATTCCTCTCAAACTCTCAAGAAACACAAAAGCTCTCTTCTCATTTTTCTCTCATTCTCTTATTCCTCTTCTTCTCATTTATCAAGATTGAATCTCCATTAGAGAAAGAAAGTTTCAAAGGTAATGACCTAAACCGTTTTCTTCATTTAGATCTTATATTATATGTTGTTGATTTGAGATGTCTTCTTCTTCTTCTTCTTCTTCTTCTTCTTCTATTTTCTTTTGGATTTACCCAAATGGATTTCTAGAAAGGAGATCTCTTTTGAGAAATTGTTAATAGATGATGATTTGTAAGCTTGATTTATGAGTATTGAGAGTATGAAAATGGATTTCAAGAAAGGATTTCAAACTTTCCCATCTTTGATGATAATGGGTTTGAACAAATGAGTTTATAGAATCTTTGTTGATTCTATGTTTTGATGGATAAAATGAGTTGATGTATGAGTCTATTGCATGATTTAGAAAGGGATTTAGCTTTGTGGAGGAATTGGTTGAATTCCCATTTTCAAGCCATTTGAGGATTTTACCAGAAATATCCTGCCCAGGACCATCACACGTGCGGCCACACGATCGTGTGTCCGGGCGTGTGACAAGCTTTTTAAGTTCTGTGTAAAATGTCCATAATCACACGTGCGGACACACGATCGTGTGTCTGGGCGTGTGATAAGCATTTTGGTCACACGTGCGGACACACAATCCTGTGTCTGGGCGTGTGATAAGCATTTTGGTCACACGTGCGGACACACAATCCTGTGTCCAGGCGTGTGATAAGCATTTTTTAATTTGTGTAAAATTGCCTTCGTCACACGAGCAGACACACGATCATGTGTCTGGGCGTGTGAAAGATTCCAACATGTTTTTATTTCTATGATTAGCATTGTTAATTGAGTATAGTTCATAGATTATATGATTTAATGTTATTTCTATATGGGTTTCTATAGATTCTCATAGAAATTCAAGAAGAGATAGAGGGAATGAGGAGGATGGAAGATGTGACCATCATATGTGTTTGATGTAGAGATTGATTCAAGTTATTTTGGATATTGCATTGTCAAGGTGAGTGATTATTATACTACTATGGTTGTGTTTGAATCCTAAGCCATAAATGCCTAATTCTTTCATGACCATCAAATGATTCATTGATAATTGATATTTGAATATCCCATTTTATTGTATACATGAACCCAATTGTTAATTCTTCTTGATATTGAATTGAAACCATGATTATTGATTCATTGCTAAGCCATGTTTATTGTATACCATTGTATACCTTTACATGATTATTGAACCAAAAGCAGAAATCCCTTATTCTAATGTGGGATAAAACATTAGGCATTGTACACAGTGTACTCCGGTGGATAGAGGAAAGCATCCATGTCCTAGTTAGGGAGGGCTTGTTGCCCTAGCCGTAAGATCTGATCAATCTTATGTATTGATGAAGGTATGCTCCGATAAGATGAGCTTCTACTTCAGTATTGATATGATATGATGAGTAAGTTCTATGCCTCAGTTCGTTATCAAGTAATAAAGTAGTGAGTATGAGTATCGTCTCCACGAGGAATGCTTATAATTACTAGCGCAAATTTTGACTATTGTCTAGTGAACAATCAATTTAAGATAATTAAAACTAAAACTAAAACTAAACTAAAAGGTGAGAAGATTGAAAGATATAAATAAGAATAAAGCTATCTAGATACGAATCCCCCTAGCCTATCATGAATGTCATGAATAATG
>CATKHJ010073746.1:0-19597 GCA_949750685.1 Vernicia montana | reverse complement strand
TCTAATGACCTAAATAATTTTTAATTTTAGCAATTACTAAATAAATATATTGAAAATACTCGTTCATTTTATAATCAAGGGTCAAGTGCCTACTTGTAGTGTAGAAAATCAAGATTATGACAACTCAATAAGCTTTTGGTTAATGAGTAACAATAACCTTTTAAAAAAATTTCAATAATACCGAAAGAAAATATTATAATCAAGGAAGAAAGTTTTTATTAGTAATGTTTAAATCAATAAGCTTTTGGTTCAGTAATAATTGAGTTATTTTTTAAGGTTGTGAATTTATAAATTCAAACTTAAAACAACTAAAATATATATATAGAAGTAAAATTAAGCATTAACACTCATTCTTAAATAGTTTCATGTATCCATATATATTCAAAAAAGAAAAGCTAAATTAAAACACCAGATTTTCCTTTTGACCAAATACCATTGAAAATGATTTCCATTTATTAGACAAAAGGTGGATGAGAAATCAGAATGGATTGCGATAATTGAAATCAGAATGGCCACCAAAAAATTGTTGTTTTGTTTCTTTGATAAGAAGAGATTGTTATTTTGTACAGATGATGAAAAAAAAAGGGAAAAAAAGTTCTTTCAATGGTGCACCATATTTATCTATAAACATGTCTTTTTACTTTTGATAGTAAGTAATTCTTTAACTTATTACTTAGATTACTTTAGATTTTTTTTAATTGGTGTGAATTTCACTTTTTAACTTATTACTTATTTTGTTTTAAATTTATTTAGTTAGCGCGTGTCCCACTTAGTCTAATATTTAACTATTTATTAAAATTAAGTGGGCTAAGTTAAATAATAATTTGAAATGATCAGTTTAACAAATTACAAATTATCTCATCTAAATGTCAAAATTAAAACGGATATAAATTCAGTTTTATTTATAAATCAAGTTCATCACATAAGAACTAAAAAAAAAAAAAAAAAAAGTGGGGGAAGAAACGACATAATTTTGGTCCGACTAGAAATCCACGTATAGTGAGTGTAATTGCAAGGTAGATGTGAAGAGATTGTTGGAGTATTACATAGAATATGAATCTGGTGCTTAAGTACATAGATAACAACCTTATCTTTTTTTTTTTTTTTTTTTTTTTTGCCAAAGATAACAACCTTATCTTGTATAGGCTGTGTGTGTGGATATTGTGGGGGAACTTTTTCAGAATGACTGAATTGATTTCCATTGCAATTTCCAAATTTATCCATTAGGCGAATTAGCGGGGCAAGGTTCGGTACTTAGGTTGCATTCTCATTCAGGGTTTTTTATTTTCAGGCCCAAAGTTTAGTTCCTGTTATGAATTGAGACATGGAAAAAAAATTTTCTTTTAATTGTTATATAATTAGTTAGTGGGTTTACGTCTCTTCCGTTTTAAACTCCAAAAAATTGATTGAAATCTAATTCAAATAATAAGTGCATGTCATGATTTGAATATTAACTTTATATATTATAAAAACAAATGCTCTCTTATTTAACTATTGAAACTCTTCATAATTTAAATGAGTGAATCATACAAATATAATAAATGTATGGATACATATATTTAAAAGGATCATGGAAAATATGAATGACTAGATTTAGCTATTATAGTTAACCAAGAATAATTTTGGTGTATTCCTGTAGGGTGAAATAGCAGTCGTTTCGTTTTTAAAAATTTAGAAAAACTGTTAATATGTATGGAAAAATTACTTAAATTTTTTAAAAATAAATTTCATTCAGTAAAATTTTTTACAAAATTTCATGACTTTCCACAAACTAAGAGATTAGATCTACTACTAATCATGATTGTACTTGATGAAAATTAAACATTATCCTCCCTCTCTTTAATTACTTATACATATATATATATATATATATATAGTTCTAAAATTAATAAATAAAACAAAATCTTGGACCTCCAAATTAGAACATTCCCATCATCATGGGCTGGCTACAACTCTAAACCGCAATTTCCAGTATGAAAATCTGCGGGTTTCCCTTTCGCCAGTTCAAAACTTGGACCCTGAGATTTAACTGAAAAGCTCTAAAATTGATTGTCTCGAAACCCATGGCTATGTTAATTATCGATGTTTAATTCCATCTTGACATGAAACCATTTCTATCCTCTCTAAAAATCCCAATCCCTTTGTTTCTCTCTTCTCTAAGTCTCACCTTCAAGCACCAAATCCTCCTCTTCTATCCTCTCAAACCATTCTCATCAACCTCCACTGCTAAAACAGTCAAATGGAATTCAACCACCAATGTCATCATCACTCACCCTACTCTTTTAATCATGGAGTCATGCAATTCCATGACCCACTTGAAACAAATTCAAGCCCACATGACCATAACTGGTCTTATTACTCACACATTTCCTGCCAGCCGTGTTTTGGCTTTTTGTGCTCTTGCTGACACTGGAGATATAAATCATGCCTATTTGCTATTTACCCAACTTGAAAACCCAAATACTTATATGTGGAATACAATGATCAGAGGATATTGTAAAGCCAAAATGCCTATTATTGGGTTATGTTTCTTTTGCCAAATGGTTCAAAAACGGGTTGAATTGGACACTAGGAGCTTTGTTTTTGCGTTGAAAGCGTGTGAACAGTTTTCGACAGTTTTAGAGGGAAAATCAATTCATTGTACAATTTGGAAAATGGGTTTTTCCTTTGCTTTGTTAGTTCAAAATGGATTGATTCATTTGTATAGTGTACATGGGTGTTTGGTTTTAGCTCGTAAAGTGTTTGATGAAATTTCTGTGAGGGATGTTGTTTCTTGGACCTCGATGATTGATGGTTACTCTGCGGATAATTGTTGTAATGAAGCTATGAAGCTTTTTGATTCCATGCTGTTGAGTGATGTTGAGCCGAACCAAGTTACCATGATATCAGTGCTTTCAGCTTGCTCTCAAAAGAGGGACTTAAGTATGGGGAAGAGTATCCATGAATATGTAAGAAGGAAGAATTTGAATCATGGCCTGAATTTGATGAACGCAATTTTGGATATGTATGTGAAATGTGGTTGCTTGGCTGAAGCTAGAGAGATTTTTGACAACATGGTGATTAAAGATGTGTTCTCGTGGACCAGCATGGTTAACGGGTATGCTAAAAGTGGTGAAATAGAGTTGGCTAGAAAGTTGTTTAATGAGATGCCTGAGAGGAATGTGGTTTCTTGGAATGCCATGATTGCTGGCTATTCTCAAAATAATCAACCAAAAGAAGCTCTAGAATTGTTTCATGCTATGATGGAGGCTGGCTTGGTCCCAATAGAGAATACATTGGTCTGTGTTCTCTCTGCTTGTGGTCAGTTGGGGCGTATGGACTTGGGTCAGTGGATTCATCTCTATTTCATAGAGCAAAAGCACATGGAAATTAGTGTGATCATAGCAAATGCTTTAATAGACATGTATGCTAAATGTGGAGTGATAGATACTGCTGCTAAAGTTTTTAATGACATGCCAGAGAGAGATTCAGTTTCTTGGAATTCCATGATTGCTGCCTATGCTAGTCATGGGCATGCCAAGAAAGCTCTCATTGTCTTTGAGCAAATGATAAGTGAGGGATTTAAGCCAGATGACATTACATTTGTGGGTGTCTTGTCAGCTTGCAGTCACGGTGGACTAGTCACTGAAGGCCAAGCATATTTTCAGGACATGGAAAGAAATTATGATATCAAGCCCAAGGGAGAACACTATGCTTGTATGATTGACTTACTTGGTAGAGTCGGCTTCCTAGAAGATGCTTATGACTTAATAACTAAGATGCCAATGCAGCCAAGTGAAGCTGCTTGGGGTGCTCTTCTTGGTGCTTGTAGGATGCATGGTAACTTTGAACTGGCTAAGCTTGCTGCCCAAAAGCTTGTACACTTGGATCCTGAAGATAGTGGTATTTATGTCCTGCTGGCTGCAACTTGTGCTGAAGGTAGAAGATGGAGCGATGTAAGGATGATTAGAAGCTTGATGAAGGAGAGGGCGGTTAAAAAGATCCCTGGCCGTAGCTTGATAGAGGTTGAGGGCAAGTTTCATGAATTTTTGGCCAGTGATAAATCACACCCGCAATATGAAGGCGTTTATAAAGCATTGGATGAAATATATTCACTGTCCAAACTGGAAGATTATATACCAAATTCTTCAGAATTGATAAACAGTTGTGTATAAACGATAAATTGAATTGAAAGAATTTCAAATCTTAAGGTTTTTTTTTTTGTTACAAAATATTCCATACAAAAGGAAGCATAAATTTCACAGCAAATTTGCTGCTGGACGGGAGGTTATATTTTAGCGATATTTTAAGATTTTGTTTCCAATGTATGACAAAAACCCTAGTAATATGTGCATGACTCATTTACTATCAACGTCACAACATCCTTGTGAGACAAACATAATTTGAGATACTTAGAGACGTAAGCTTTTTTCTTTTCTGGGAACATTGGAAATTCTAAAAGAGAAGGGTCTGTCAAGTTGACCCTAACAAAGGGACTAATAAAAATGTAAAACTTTATGAACCTTTAAAGCATGTTTTCATCACTGTGAAGAAAATGTCAGGCAACAATCAATAAAAAAGAGCTAGTTGACATGATTCCGTCTCTGCTTTAAAATGAAATGAAAAACAGAAGAAAATGGAGGAAATGGGGCAAATAAGAAGCAACTCAGGGACCACGAGCAGGGGCAAAACAGAAACAGCCAGGTGACCGGTGATCATCAGGTATCATCCCTCCTCCCTTGCTTGTATCAATAGCTTCTAACATTCTCACCACCTCAGACATTTCAGGACGTTTTTCTGGATTTGCATCCCAGCATTTTCGCATGATACCTGCTAAAGAACTTGGACAGCATCTAGGGATTTCCGGTCGTAAATTCTGCCAATAAATCATACAATAGTAAACTCCCAACCTAGAACTTCAACAGTATTTTAATTTAGTAGTACAACACATTTAATCACTATATCAAATATTCTAAAACCTGAAATAGTATAAAATATATTTATGAAACACAATAGCATCTTTTGCAAGCAGATATTCAGTGGCATTGGCCTTTGTGGATCTTTTGTGGTATACACAAAAGCTGTGTAATCTCTAGAAATTATGCCACAACTTCATTTTCTATTTGAATCTTTTAGTCATCACAGCAATAAAAGGTCATCCTTTTCTTAACAACCTCAGATGAGGTTATTTCATAATATACCAATTCTGCGAAAACCATCAGATTACTTTCTTGCCTGTGAAAATCTAAAAAAGCATTCTGGTTTCTTATCATTTTAATATCAAATGTTCACTGAAAGAAGCAGGGGTGAATTGATGTTTTGCAATACAAGAAATTAGAAAAACATATTCATCACGAAATTAGAGCTAGGATTTGGACTAAAAATGCTCATAAATTTCTTAAATTCTATTCCTAGAAATTAGGCTCCAGAACTACTCAGACCCGATGATGGCATGGTGCTGACAACAACATATTCACTATTCATCAAGTGTTTTTGTAATTACTAGTAAAACATGGTGAGAGAAGCACTGACATTTGGTCATATGAAATAATATTGCAAAATGAAACAACATAAATTAAAGAACAAGGACAAAGCATGTGCAAATACATGTTCATTGCATTGTGAACTAACCTGTCGAACAACAGCAGATGACACATCAGCAAAGCTAAGATCAGGATAAGGCATATCACAGCAATAAATTTCCCATAAGCATATGCCAAAGCTGTAGACATCACAACGTCTATTATATGGTTTGCCATCAAGAACCTACACAAAGTATCTGTTAGAAAGCATTCGACTATAGGTCAAATATGCAAATTCAATAGCATTTTCATTTTTCTATTAATTAGTTTACTAATGACAATGAGGATATATCTCTTAGGTGCAACTACAGAGACTCACATGGAACAAGTCGTATGGAATGTTCACCTTAATACCATATTGGAAAATATCATTGAAAATTTCTTTTCCACTCCATTTTATTTGCCAAATAGTGATCCTACTTACTTTTGATAGATCAATATAAAAACATATAAAAAAACACGGTTAATAAATTTTTGTACATTAGAAAAGCACATCAAGTTTTTTTAAAGGCATTAATACCTCTGGGGCCATATATCCAAGGGTACCAGTTTCACCAGTCATATCCCTTGGATTTTGAGCTTCAACACGGGCAACACCAAAATCAGCAATTTTAAGAGTTCGATGAGTATCCAGTAGCATATTTTCTGTTTTGACATCACGATGCACAATCTTCTTTGAATGTAGATAGCTAAGTCTGCAAATAAGCACAAGAGGCAGAATACCAATCAATAATTAATTTATTTAGAAAATTTTCTAGCAAAAAAATGACAGAAACCGGAACTCACCCTCTAGAGAGATCCAAAGCAAGTTGGATCACGACCTTATAAGCAAGCTTCTTTCGCCTATTTCTTATCAAGTATTGTTTTAGTGTCCCACCAGCAAGATAGTCAACAACCACACAACATGCCCTTGAAGGGAAGGATTCTTGACCATCAGAGTCTTTTATAGGAACCTTAAGATTTGATGTTCCCATTGATGCTCCAACAAACTGTTAAAAAAATTGTAACACAGAGAATTATAAATACATTTGAACAAAGGTAATCCTACTTTAAAAATGGTAGCGAGCATCCTTATTTATGTAGGCAATTTCCAACTGACCAAATTTGCTTGGGACAAAAATCACTTTGATTATTAAAATATCATCACCGCACAAATGATAAAATATCATAACAATATATATATAATATCAAAAGGCAAGTTATCAAAACAAACCAAGTTTGTAAGTTTTTGTTATCAAAAAACAAGATGGACAATTACACAGCCCATAAATGCTGGCTCACTTTTATGTTAAAATGATATTACTATTGGGACAATAAAGTGAATAAAAGTTTAAGAAGTTTGTACTTTTGTGACATTAGGATGGTCAAGCTTGTGCCAAACAGCAACCTCTTGCCGAAATGATGCCCGCAGAGCAGCAGTTTCAGTAGTTGTGGCAATGCCATCCTCACCCCAATCCAATAGCTTCACTATAATATCCAACATGACAATGTGGTAAGACAAAGCTTTAAATTACTAGTCTCATAATGCATTAGATATCAAATAGTATACATATGTCAATATCATGTGATTAATTTCAACATTCTTTAATTAACATTTTCAAAATTCTAACAAATTAAAAAACAAGTTCTAATGTTGACTATGTATCATCTACTGCCTAGAGCATCACATATACACCTTTTATTGACAAGAAACACATGTCTTCCACAATAATCCCAAAGTAAAAGCACTCCCCCAACTGGTCAGCAAATGGCTCATCTGATTGAACCTTTATGTCAGCTAAATATAGGGTATTAATTTTAGGATAGAATGTAAATAGGATGTGATTACAAGACAAAAGCTTAGGTACTAACATACAAATGAAAGCAGATAGAAGATAGTTACTATCAGAAGCAATCTAACAAAGTAGTTCAAAAGCTGAAGCCATGAAATTAACCCATTTTGTTACCATACTAACAAATTAATGTCCAATGCAAAAACATACAACAACTTGATTAAGAGCAAAAAATTACTCATTTATTTCTGAGCTCTGAAAATATAACTCAAAACATTTAATTACTTACCAACAAGACCTCTACAAAAACCTAATCAACTCCAACGTTGGGAGAGGGGAAAGAGAGAGAGAGAGAGCAATTACCTGCAACATCTTGGTCATCATAAGTGCCACGATACACAGTCCCATAAGTGCCATGGGCTACGACATGTCTTATATCCAACTTAGACAAATCGATCTCCCACTCTTCTTTAGGCCTTTGGGGCTCAAGGTTCCTTGACCAAACCCTGCTCAGGTGCTTCTCCAGCTGTACGTCCAAGCTCTTAAGATCGATTTTATCTGCTCGAAAAAGCATATCTTTGCTACTAACACTTCCAGTACCTTTCACCTTTGAATTGACACCACCACCTTGGTTATCAGATTTCTCCTTTGCTATGATATCCCCATCATCCTCACATGTTCTTGAATCCATTATAAAGAACCAAATACAAATTACAAATACCCTATATAACACAGAGAACCTTAAATTCCCAGACAACAATAAAAAAAATCACAATTCACTTGTTTACTATCATCATACTCATTGTCGTCCAATCCTGAATAAAAAAAATTTATTGATAAAAAATAGCAATCAATTCAGAAAAATTCAACAAAACTCACCTAAGATCATCAAATTACCAATCAAATACTGTAGTGAAAATTTTGATCAAGTATAAAGCCAGTTTTCACCAAACCCAAAAATCCTATTCTAATTCCCTCCAATATTTGACCTTATAACCTAAAAATCAGAATTTGTAATAGATTGCTCACCAATCAGAAAATGAGTAAGCAAAATACTTTGTGTGTATTGCCTGAAAAAATTGACCATTATAGTGGTACAAAACCACCAAATTCCCTATCACCAACCCTATTTTTTTATTCCATCAACTAATTTAAATAAAACCACAAAAAATAAAAATTGAATAAAAACAAAAAGTAAACCCTAAGAAAACGACTCAAATCCCACCATTATCTATACAGACCAAAGACCCAGAATTTTAAAATCAAACAAAAACCCAAATTAAATTTAAACAAAATAAACCTTTAAACACAATTAAAAAAAAAATAGCACTACCCAGTACCCACGCATGCAAGCAGAACCGAAATCCCAAATCTCACCTCTCCCTCAAAAGAAACAAGTTCATTTCCTTAGAGAGAGACGAGAAAGTTGACTAATTTGAATACTATAAAAACGAAAACAAAAAGAGAATTAAGGAAAGAGTCGGTGGTGGTGGTGGCTAAATGATGTCATCATCATCATCTCCTTTTTTACTTTGCCACTCCATTGAATTCGAAAGGGAAATTAAGAAAGTTAAGATTTTGCGGCTAAACACACATAACCCATATAAAAGAGAGATTCTGAGAGTCTTATTTTGAGACGAAGAGCCACCAAAAGCCAAACAAAGAAGAAGAGAGAAGCTAGAGGGAGCGGAATTTAAGCCTAAAATAAGGCTGTGGGTAGAGAGACTGCTTCAAAATCTAAATAGAGAGAGTATAAAAAAATCAATAAAAATGGAAGAAATTTAGAATTTTGAGCCAAACCAACCACTCTCATATCAATTTTCATAAGTACAACAACAAAATCTAAAAGTACACACTATAATATACCAGAAAAAGCCTACCACATTCATTGCTTTCATTTCTATTCTTAACTAAATTACCTGTATTTTCAGCTTGCTTGGACCATTTTGCCCTTTTTATTAATATTTAAAGGAAAATTTTGGTTAATGAAATTATCTGCTATTGTAATAAAAAGGTCAAATTAAGATAATATTATTTTATCTTTATTTTATTGTTTTTTTTTTTTAAATATAGAATTAAAATTATCTTATTTTGGGTTTGACTTCTTTTTTTTTTTTAAATGAATTTAAAATTTTTTAGAGATGAAGCCTATAAATATTTGCACTTTAATTTAAATTTTAAAATTGTAATTTTATGTTGTTATTACACCAAAATGATACATTTAATAATAATCCAATTGTGGAAAATGCATTATCTAAATAAATGCTAACATTTATTCCACTTTTTCTTTTTTTTTTTTAGATTTGGTTTGTTAAAGATTTGGCATTGTAGAGAAATTGTTGTAATGTCAACATCTAAGAAGAAAAAGAACATACATCTAATTTTATTCTAAACATTTATTTTGTTTAATAAATCATAATTATAATAATTAGACATATTTATAAATCATATTGCTGACTCATATATTATAAAAAAAAAATACAAGTTAGTTGGATCAAACATTTAAAAATTTTAATATTTTTTAAATTCAAATCTGATCCATAAACATGTTTAATAATAATATATTGTTAATTGTTATTCTATACCCATTAATAATTCACAATTAATAATAATTTGGACAATGAAAAATAAATTATGGAAAAGTACATAATTAAGAACAAAAGAACGATAATTATTGGTTTTTTTTTTTTTTTCTAATTTGACTTTTTCCTTTAGAAACAATAGTATTTAGACATTTTGTTAATTAATTTATAATTAGAAATTAAGGGCATTTTGTTAATTGTAGATTGTGCAATTGGCACATTTTTGGGATGAGAAAATAATAATAAGAAGGTGTTTTAACTTAAGAGACCTAAACAAGAAAGATCCAAATGGTGTGATACCAAAAAGGACACGAGAATATAACTTTCCAACAATGAATTTCTACCTTTTATTTATTTACATTTCATTAAAAAATAGAAGAAAATCCACATAGTAGATTTTCGATGCCACCAAAGCCCATTTTATTGCTCAGTGCAATGTTATTTGTACTGGTTCACCTGTTTTTCCTTGACAAAGGCCGAAGTTAGGAACTGGAAACTCGCTTTGTCCCAATTCTAATGGGGCAAATTTTTACCTACCCTATTTAATGGTGGGAGTGTGCTAATTTTAAATGTAAAACCTGTTACGGATTTGGATAGGATACATCCTATCTAATTATATAAAACAATAGGTAATATTTGATATGTGACTCTGGTAATGTTAGTAACTTTTATGAATGAGTGTGATCTACTTTTATATGTTAGAAGTCTCAACTTTATATATTGATAGGTAATGTTCGTTACATATGTGTAACAAACTTAAATTACTTGTAACGAATGTGATTCTTCTGTAACGAGCGTTCACAATGTGTAATGAATGTGACTTTATTCTCTGTCTAAAATTTTTAGAATTTCAATTAATTATAATATTCGTTTAAAATATGTAATGAATATAATTTTGCTCTCTATTTAAAATTTTTGGAATTCAATTGATTGTAACGTTCATTCAAAATATGTAACATACATTATCCATACATATCAACAAACATTTAATGGATAAACGGTATACTCGTCTTACTTACCCTACCCCGCTTCAAGTACGGAGCGAAGTGGGTACAAAATCAGTCTAACTAAATTGTGACAAGTAATGAAAAACTCACCCCGCTACCATCCCTAGCCAAAGAGTCCATATATACTACATATTTTACATATTATTATATTTTAAGACTTATTAGTGTGAATCAAACCTTGTTTAATTGACTTTTTAATTTTTTTTTTTTTTTTTTAAGGTGAGTAAATGAGGTTTTTGAATTTGTTATAATAGAAATTTTAACTAATTTTAATATATAAACTAACTCGCAATCATATAACCTATAATGGATATCATTTAATTTTACACTTATGAATAAAACATATATATAAGTCAAATCTAATTAATATTGGAATACAATAATAAATTAAAAATAGAAAGTTATATCAAATTTATATTTTTATTTTAGTCATCTCAATCAATATTTTATTTTATTTTATTTATATGAAGTAGACTTATATATATTTCATTTTTTATTACTTAAGACGAACACTTTTTTAATAATTAGATTCTGTTATTAAGGAACCACTTTGATCGTTTGAATTTATGAATTTTAAGTTAAAAATTTGTGATTCAAAATTATTTCCATTCCATTGAAATGAGAATTAACAAACATTTTGTGAGATTCTTGTTATTGAAAATTTGGGGGTGAATAGCACTAAAAATCATTAAACTTTAATGATTTTTTCAATGTGATCACCAAAAAAAAAAAAAAAAAATTACCGGGAAATATCTAAAATTTCAAATTTTTTTCACATGAAGGTCACTAGTTGGAATTTTAATCGGAAATATTGACTCAACATGACAGTAATGCGTCACGTCATCAATATTTATCACGTCACCATGAATTTAATTTTTTTTCTTTTGCTTTTTTTTTTGCACATATATATATATATATATATATATTTGCTTTTGCTCTCTATTTTTTTTAATCTTTTTCTTTATCTATTTTTTTTTTAGTCTAATCTCTTTATTTTACCAAATAGAGCTTGGCCTCTTCTTTCTTGGTCACTCTTTACACCTCCACCTCCACTCCGGCGACATCAACATTGCTTGTCCTTTTGTGAACCCTCAATTTTACACTCTCATGATGCTGTCGCAGTTTGACACATGCTGAATTTCATAAGCTACGCATAGCTGGTACGGCGGTTCCGCTAGCCGGTTAGCGGGCTGGAGTCAAGGCGGCAGCGCCCCTTCGAAAAAATAGATTTTTAAGCATAATATTACAAGGAGACTGACATTTTTTTGACCCCGACCGGACATCCTGTACCAGACAGTGCTTTTCCAAAACTGACAAGATTTTCTCCATAACTGACTGTCAAACTGTCCGATAATTAATTTAGGATCTACCGCCACTGACCGGTAATTTTTTGAATTCAGAATATCCTATAAACTGATTCAAAAGCCCCGAAAAATTAAAAAACTGACCTGAGGACCCCACGGTTGCGTTGCCACATGGCGCGTCCGAGTAGCAGGCTTGCGGCTCCGCAGGCCACCTGTGCGGCTCCGCTATGTAGCCTCGCAGCCACCACAGACGTTCTGGCGCGTCCGCACTAACGAGCCGGACTGAAGCATGTCAGTACGAAACTGACACGTGTCAGTCCGTATTGACACGTCCGCCAAAGTTGCTTGCGGATCTCTATTGCGTCCGCCAGCCACCTTGGCGGACGCCCGTCCACGATCTTCTCTTGCGGGCCATACTCATTTTTCGTGAAAATGCTCATTTTACCACTCATTCAGCTTATTTTTTAGCTCTTTTGACTATGTCATTTTGGTCTTTTCACACTTTCTCTTTCTAAACTACCCTCACCTCATTTTCCTATAAATACCCCCCTCTATTCTTCGTTTTTCTTCACACCTCAAGCACTTGTTAATTGGCTATCCATTTGCTTCTTCTCTCTCTCTAATTATTTTTCCACACTCATTTTGAGTAATCACAATTAATTAATTAATTAAAAATTAATTTTAATTAATTAATTAATTTTTTTAAGTCTTCACTCATTTTGATTAATTAATCACTTTAATTAATTAATATTTTTAATTAATTAAAATTGGGTAATTAAGTAATTAAAGTAATTTTTCAAAAATCGATCTTGTTTTACGAAATGGAATTCCGATCCGATAAAACCACTCAAACCCACAAAGAAGGTATAATCTCTTACCCTCACTCAAACCCTAAACCAAACCAATCAAATCTGACTGATCCTTAACCCCCCTCCACTTCACTGTGGAATGAACTACGTGAGTTTTGATCCCCATTCAATGGGGTACATAAGTAAATTTAGAATCTAAATCCAAGTTTCAAATCTAAATCTCAATCAATCCCCTTCCCTTTTTATTTTTTCCATGTAAATGTCAGTTCATACTTTCCTTATAAATTTCAATTACCACTTCACTGTGGAATGAACTACATGAGTTTTGATTCTCATTCAATGGGGTACGTAAGTAAATTTAGAATCTAAATCCAAGTTTCAAATCTAAATTTCAATCAATCCCCTTCCCCTTTTATTTTTTCCATGTAAATGTCAGTTCATACTTTCCTTGTAAATTTCAATTAAAGCAATTAATTATTTAATTATTTTGAAGTAAATGAGTGATTTTGTAATTTCCCTAGTATCCATAAGGGCTAGAGGAAATACTCTCCTTTACTTATGGATGTTTAAATATCTGCTCTTTATTTTTTCATATATTTCATAATTATGTCATACTCATGCATTATAAATAGTCATTAATACTTGTCATCCATGAAATCATTTTTCAAGTCAAATTAAAATTAAGAGCCAAATTGAGATTATTTTAACCAAAAATCTAGTCCCCGAGCTCAACTTGGTTCAAGAGCTAGTGATTTTTATCCTTGGGTAAATTAATCACAGATTAATAAAATTGGAGTCAAATTGGATTTTTTCCTTAATTTTCCTATTTAAATAAATTAGGGTGGCGACTCCCGAATCTCTTTCAAAAATCAAATCAATTTTTTGAGGCTATAGCCGCTTCCAATCGTGAGCACCGAAACTCGTACCTAACCTCCCTTAAAAATCGCTTAGCATTTCCTTAAGGTATTTCTACATGCGAGGGTAGGGGCGTTTGGGCGAGGCCTCACAAGGAGCTGCTAAGGAAAAACAGGCTCTGGAGTGAGGGTAACTTTAGGTACAGCCTGCTCAGGAGTAGACAAAGTGCCCTTAATTAGCGTTTCGCCTTGAGGCGATAAGTTCACAAGGTCAGTTCGGGGGATAGAGCCCCTCGTTTCTAGCCCGTCAACATTAGATTCCAGGGTAACCCTAACCTCAATTTCATCAGCGGTAGGAATTTGGTTAGCAGTGGAATCTCTTACAGCTGCCTTATCATCCCCTTCCTTCTCAGCGGCCACCGAAGGAGGCACCACATTATCCACAGTAGCTTTGAAGAGTAGGTCGGAGTCAGTTATGGGGATAGCAGGTGAAGGAACAAAAGTATCAGCCCATTCCATTTGGTCCATGAAATCCTCCATGGAAACGAGCTGTAGGGGTAAAACTTCAAGAGCTGCTCGGTCTGAGTTTTCAATGGTTGAAAAATTAAGAAATTAAAAGTTAGCGAAGTGTTAAAACAGTGTGCAAATAAAAATAAATAGAAACAAGCAAAAACCTAATAAGTTGAAGAGCTCATCACAGGAAAATGTTGGATGAGTCCCGGGACAAACGAAAAATGTACCTAGCTCTGTCTCAGGCTCAAAGGTAGGTTCACGAGGTAAGGCAGTCTCTATAAAAGGACGAATAACCTCATCAACGATCTCAGGAGCTGGCACTCCCTCGTGAACCCACTCCACTATCAGATAAAAAAGCCTACTATTAAAAAGTACATCTCTACAAGTATCAGAAGTGGTTCATTTGGAAGATGAGGAAGAATCACCTGTGGATTTTCGAACAAGTTTAGAGACAGTAAGGACATCCTCACCATCACTAGAGTCCAGGACATTGATAAGGGGACCTTTGGGAAGAAGGGGCACCACTGCTGAAAAAGCTTCAACAATTGGCATCGAAGGAGCCCTAATAGTAGGTCTCACCACCGAAGTAGCCTCAATGGTAGGCCTCGCAGTCGAAGCCGCTTTAGTAGGTGTTTTAGTTTTTGAAGAGCTGGCAGCTGCTGCTTTTACTAGCCTTCTGCTCTTCTTTGGGATATTCTTTGTCTGATGGGGAGACGCCTTCCTCTTCTCCCCCAATAAAAGATTTAGCGCCCCAATCAGCAGCAATGGCAGATCGGAGCTCGCCAGTTTGCTCCACCAAGAGAGGGAGAAAGGTAGCTTCATTATAAGGAAGCGGGGTTATGCCTTTAGAGAGATCATGAATCTTCTTATATGTATTGTCTTTGTTAGTAAGCCACACTGCAAAATAAATAAAGAAAGTATGTTAAAAGGGTATATTGTGAAAAAGATGACGAAGAAAGGAATAAGGTGAAAACTCACCCTTAATTTCCTTAATGACGAGATGTATAGTCTTACCTCGGGCATCTTTAATTTGAGAAGTGAAGTCGAGCTTCCCCATGTCGTAGGAGTAATTATCTTTTATAAGAGTCTCCATAGCTATAATTTCTTCGGGCAGTAAGTTCAAAGCAATGTCTGGAAGACCATAGACAGCAGGAACTTGGAGAGATCCTTTAAAACCAAAGTCCTCACCGCCTCAGTACTTTTCTTTCATCACAGATATTATCAAAGTCTAATGGCAAGAGTAAAAGATTGAGAAATGAAATCGAGGAAGTGATAAAAATACACTGCGATGATAACTTCAACAACGATAAATTCCTTAAAATTCGAGGATGAATTTTCTTAAGAGGGGTAGAATGTAATATCCCAAGTTTAGGTCACTCATAACAAATACCTAAAATGACCTAGAAAGGGAATTTTAATAGTAATTGGACTAGTAAAGCCAAACATGAACCTTAAAGTGTCTAATTGTGCCTATTCAAATTTTGAATGCATTTTGTGTTAAAATGATATTTTTTTGTATACATGTTGATATGAATACAATTAAGTTGAGTATGTTTGAATATATGTACTAATTAATGAATATGAAATCATATGCTATAGAAGGGCAAAATGATCATTTCCCAAAAAACTGTCAAAAATTTTCGTGTGTATACTAATATAAGTGACCAAAGTATGATTAAGCCCAAGTCCATTATAGTGACCGGCCATGGTCTGTGATGGAAGAGAAAATGTGAATTTGATGATAATAAATTATGCTTAAAATTGGGTTAATGGAAAGTGGCACAATTTTTAATCCTCAAAATCTTGGTTCATTAAATTTACCCAAAAACTATCATCATAATTTCTATCAAGAAATTATTTTATAATCCAAGCTTCCTAAGGAAGCCATTGAATCCTCTCCATCCATTTGCTAGAAATAATCTCAACCATTCACTATCTTATAAAGGAAATTTCCCTTACTTCTTCCTTTATTTTCTACACACTTCTAAGAATACAAAATATTTCCTATTGCTAATGGGTTGTTTGACCATACTCTCTTCCACTAAGAACAAGCTATTACAAGGTGAGATCTTCAAAATTTCAACTCTTTTATTCATCTTAAGCATGTGAATTGAATCATTTCTTATATTATTGAATGATTCTTCTTCTCATTCCTCTTCTTATTGCTTCGGCCTCTACATGAGAAATTGGAGAAAATTATTTAATTTTATTTCTTGATGATTATGAGTGTGTCATGAAGTCAATTGAAGGATTTGATAGTTTAATTGAGTATAGGATGCATGCTAGAACTTGATTTGATCTTATATCTTGAAATTGAGAAGTTAGGTTTTAGAATTGGGCAGACATTGAGAGCCAATTCTGTATTTATAGAGACCGAATTTGGAGAAATGTAAAACATGAAAATTGTGGATAAATATCTCTATTATATACTGGTAAAATGGATTTGAAATATTCGAAGTGTGTAGAAAGAAAATTTACTTGAACTGAAACTGATACTGTTCACAAGATAATTGGGTGACCCGAAATTGAGAAGTGCAATTGATGACTTTAGAGACTGAATTAGGCCAAGTATAAAATATAAAAAATGTTAATTTACATGTTTATAATATCAATGTAAAAGTAAATCTTAATTTGATTTATATATATTGAGATGTAGTCAAATGAAAGTCATAAGGTCTAATAAATTCTATAATCTAACACAGTTGGCAAATTTGAAAAATCTACCCTTCGAAATGAAGATGCTAGAGACAGAATTAGGAAAAACTCAAAACTAGTAAAATGACCCTTGTTATGTGAGAAATTAACCCATATAAGGGCTTAAAAAAATTCCAAGTATAATGTGATAAATGGAGCTTACATTGTGACTTGATTCAATCTGCTTCGGATTTCTACTGTGTACTGGATTTAAGCAACCTTGTAGAGGAGATTGATGCTATAACCCAAAGTGGCAGAATTCTTCAAGCACCCGTCTCTCAAATTAATCAACCATCAATACAACCTATCTTGCCTCCAGCTGAAAAAATAAAGGGAAGTCTTGAACCTGACGAAGATCCCATCCTCAAGCAGCTCAAAAAGACTCAGGCCAATATTTTCTGTTTGGAGCTTGATTCAATCCTCTTACCCTCACCTCCAAGCTCTTTGCAAGGCGTTGAACCAGTGCCAAGCCCCGATAGACATCACTCCTAAGACCTTGGTAGCTTCACTCACCAACACTACCAAAGCTACTTCTATTTCCTTCAATGATCATGACTTGCCAAAAAGAGAACCCAATCATAACCATGCCCTGTACATAATAGTGATAACCCGAGGAAAGACTGTCCCTATGGTACTAGTTGATAATGGGTCAGCCTTAAATGTTTGCCCTTTAAAAGTAGCTAACTGTTTGGGTTTGGAGCCTTCTGATTTCACACCCTTCGATCAGATTGTAAGGGCTTATGACAACACAAAAAGGGATGTTTTAGGAGTAGCCACTTTGGAAGTTACCATTGGTCCTGTTACTACTCCCATTTCTTTTCAAATCATTGATGTTCCAGCTTGCTTTAACCTCCTCCTTGGAAGGCCCTGGATTCATCAAGCCAAAGCCATCCCCTCATCTTTGCACCATAAGCTTAAGTTCCCTTATGGAACTTCTATTGTGACTGTTAAAGGGGATAGACATGGAAAAAGTAAAATCCCAAACTCTAAACCCATACTAGAGATTCAGCCTGAACAAGCCTCCTTGCCATTGACTGGGTTCTTTTTTGATACAATACAATTTATTGAAGGAGATGGAGGTAAAGAATTTGTTTCTTTTGATTTTGACTGTTATAGTAATATTGTTTCGGCTAAGATGATGAAGAACATGAATTATTTTCCTGGTTTGGGTTTAGGCAAAAGCCAACAGGGGATGAGTAGCTTCGCAGAGTATCCCATAGCCACTCCACCTTTTGGGCTTGGCTATAAGCCCACTAAAGAAGATATAGCTGAAATGGACAAAAGGGCTAAAGAGAGGGTAGCAGCCCTAAGGAGAGGTGAGTCCTATGATTTGCCTATGCGCCCTTATTTCAAAACCCTGAATGGATATTTTGTGAAACAAGATGAAGACTTTCCATATTGTGGTTTTTCTAAACCATGGATTTGTCCTATTACCAAGAAACTGATATCGGGCTTTGAAATATTTTTTGATATCAGGCTAAGCATAAAGGAATGTGAGCCAATTTTCATGTTGTAACAAGATTAGGAGGATGACATGGAGGCCACTCTCTTTGAGTAGGTCTGCATGATTGAAGATAAGGAGAAGACAGACCCAACTCATTTGATCCAACCAATCTAGAACCAACTTGACAATTGGTACCTTGAAGGAGAAGATAGCCATTCTGAAGTCTTATCTGATCCAGAGTCTGATCCAGAGTCCCTTGAGTCTTGTTCTTCATTTTCTTCCTTTGAGTCTGTAAATAATCATCGTTCTTTCAATTTTAATGTAACTATGGACAACGATCTTGTCATCCGCAATAAAAAACTCTAGTTTTCTTCTTATGATCCTGTGTCTCCTGTTCCTTTTTCATCTCTTGAATCTAATTTGAATAATACATCAGAAAAAGAGATAAATGAAATAAAAAATGATACAAGCAGAGAATCAATTAATACTGGCACTGATGAAAATCCCAAAACTACATTTATTGCATCTGCATGTTATAACAGGGATGGCTCTGTCAAGATGATCCAAGAGTTTGTTGATTGTTTTGCATGGGCTCCTAAGGATATGACTGGGATAGATCCAAGTATAGCAGTTCACAAGATTCCCACTTATGAACATATCAAACCTGTCAAATAGAAATTGCGAAGACTAAAGACATAATGGTCTTTGCCAATTCAAAAAGAGATCACCAAGCAGCTAGACAATGGGTTTATAGAGCCGATCATATACCCCTCATGGCTAGCCAATATTGTCCCGGTCTCGAAAAAGGATTGTAAAGTTAGAATGTGTGTTGACTATCGGGATTTGAACAAAGCTTGTCCAAAGGATGATTTTCCTCAACCACACATTGATTTATTGGTTGACCACATGGCAGATTCTGAAATAGTCTCTTTGACTGACCTGTATGCTGGTTATAACCAAATCCAAGTCTATCCACCAAACAAGGAGAAGACTGCTTTTGTGACCGAATGGGGTACATACTGCTACAGAGTAATGTCGTTTGGGTTGAAGAATGCTG
>CATKHJ010073684.1:0-12584 GCA_949750685.1 Vernicia montana | reverse complement strand
TAGCGGGACCGTCGTACCGGCGTAGCATATGAAATTCAACATGTGTCAAGCTGCGGCAGCATCATGAAGGTGTAAAATTTAGGGTTCACAGGCTTTAGTTCAAAATAGTTTTTCATGCATCATTACATATGGACTCTTTGTCCAAAACCCTAGTTTCCTAGGAAAACAATGGATAGAAAGTAACATCAAGTGAGTAACCCTCCTTGGGTTTATTCGCCGATAGAGAAATCATCCAGCCCGCGACATATCCTTTAAATCCTTTTTAAAGGTGTAACGAGTATGCACGTACCGCTAGACCCACGTGAGGCTCCTTGACTCACATGTGGTTAGGTATATAGCTATTATAGTGTGACGGGTACCCTATCCAAAACCACCAAGCCTTTTCATGTAATGAACTTAGAACCTGACTTTAGGTTGTATGTTTCATAAAGCAAAAATCCTTACACACTTGCGTCTTCATCATACATCAATATTGAACAACATTCATTCATTTTAAATGGAGCCTTGAACCGAAGAAGGGTCAAACACTTTCACCTTGACCCAATCACCTTCACTCCACAAATCTTAAAGCCCAATACCATTGGCATAAACCCTAAACCCAAAGCATTGGCCCATCCTATCTAAAGGAAAACCTCAAAACCCAATACTTTTGGCATAATATGCAATCCTAAACCCAAGACCTTGGCAAAATCCCCAAAGCCTAATACCTTTGGCCTATCATACTTAAAGCCTAAGAATAGTTGGCCCACAACGCCATAAGGGATCTTTTTCCCTTAGAATCTATATACTATTTCCATATACTCACCCGGCACTTACTGGTTTCTTTTGATTTTTTGCTTAAAGGTACAAATGGCTTATCCAACTGACATGACTACCCTGACCACACTCATGACCAATCTCCTTAGGAAGTAAGAGGAGAATTTTCAAGCAATTCTGAATGTTCAACAAGCCCGATTTGAGGAACAAAGTCATTCCATCATCAAAGAAGTGCAGGCCAAGGTTAATCAAGCTAGCCTCAAGCCGACTAACCCAAACACAGCTTTAGACCAGATCACCCCAAATCTAAACCAGGCCAATCCTGTTCTGGCCCAACCTACAACTTCACTTCCTGCGAATCATTTTCAAAGGAAGGAAGCTTTCTCTCACCCTAACCTGAGAACATTCATGGAAAAATTTAAAGCGATGGAGAAAGCCATCAAAGCTTTAAAACTCCACAGTGACCCGATTGATATGGACAGTTTAACCTTGTTCCCTAATGCCAGACTTCCACCCAAATTCAAAATGCCTGAACTTGAGAAATTTGATGGAACTACTTGTCCCAAGACCCATCTGATGATATATGTAGGGGTAATGCAGCCTTTAGGACTTAACAATGATCTCCTTGCACAAATGTTCCAACAATCATTAACTGGTGTAGCATTAAGATGGTTCCTTTCACTAGACAAAAGCAAGAAAAAGACCTGGGATGATATCTATCAAGCCTTTATCAAGCAATATCATTACAACAGTGAAGTGGATGTCACTAGGCGTGACTTGGAAACCACTAAACAGCTTTCAAATGAGTCCTTTTCCACGTTCCTTACAAGATGGAGGGCTAAAGCTGCTCAAATGGTAAACAAACCAACCGAACAAAAGCAGGTGGACATCTTTGTCAAGAACCTGCTCCCAGCTTACCAAGCCCATTTGCTAACCCAATACCTACCTACCTTCAAAGCTTTGGTGGCAACTGCATCAAGGGTTGAAGATTACATCCCAAGCGGATCATTTCAACCTGAATTCTCCACCACTGATCTGAATAATGATAATTAATCTGAACTCTATGACCTTTGAGGCTAAAACTGATATGCCTCGATCTCATCTTCCTTTTCAAACTAAAGCCATGATTTCATGCATTTTCACCAAAATAGAAAACAGACCCCACCTCACATCTGCCCAAGTAGCATGTTATGGAGGAGTTCAAGCTCAGCTGATCTAACCTGTCTTAGATTGAGTCCAAGTCTGAGTCCGAGTCCGAGTCCGAGTCTAAGTCCAAGTCTGAGTTCCAGTCAATATTTAGAGTCCATAATCAAAATCCAAGTTCGAGTCTGAAGTTTGTCATTTATGAGTCAGAGTCTTTGTACTATATTCTCATTTTGCAATACAACATTTATATGCAATTCTCTATCCTTATCTTTCCTGTTAAAAAAAATAAAAAAAAATCAAATCAATCAATGGATTTTGGCAAGCATTTGCATTTCACCATGAAATCTACCATGATTTGGAAAAATCAAAACTTGTGTCAGCATCAGCAACTGCTTCACCAGCTCCTAACCAAAGAATAGTCAATAAAGAACACCAAATGGTGATCTCTTCAGTTCGGGCAGTTAAAGTGACAATCCAATAAAATTACCCATTGCACTTTTGGGTAATAAAAAACAGACACCTCAACAAGAGGCAATAATCTCAAAAAAGACCAGATGTCCCCACAAGGTTTCTCTCTGGACAAAGATTCAATGAAATGGTCTAGACAATGGTCAAAACCCCAAGACGAAGGACAACAATAACCCAAATCATAGTGGAATAATCTTTAATTGCCAAAATTCATTGATTAGCTCACTAAGTTGAAAACTTGAAAGGGTGACTTAGGCAAAAATTAGAGAAAGCTCACTAAGTTGAAAACCTGAAAAGAGCGACTTAGGCAAAAATTAGAGCAAGCTCGTCGAGTTGAAAACTTAAAAGGGCGGCTCAGGCAAAAGTTAGAGCTAAAAAGAAGAGAAAGATCATCCCAATCTAATCATTATATTCCTTGTGCCCTTTATCCCATATTAAAGGCATATCATTTTAAGTCATCATCTTCCAATTAATCCCTCATTAGGGACATGCCTTCCAAATCATCTTCTGTCAAATCATTTGTCACGTCTCTTAGCTCAAGCAGCTAAGTAACCCTTATCATTCATTAAGGGTAAATCCTTCAAATCATTCGTCATGTCTTTTAGTTCAAGCAGCTAAGTAACACTTATCATTCATTAAGGGTAAATCCTTCAAGTCATTCGTCATATCTCTTAGCTCAAGTATCTAAGTAGCCCTTATCATTCATTAGGGGCATATCCTTCAAAATGCTTGTCACAAAAAACTAAACAACTCTTACCATCCATCTAAGAGCACGTCTTCTAAGTCGTCATCCAAATCAATCCAGTGTCTTCCCAAGAATCTTGTCACTTTAAGAGTCTCTTCCAATCTCAGACAATACGATAAGTCGTGCTTGTCTTCTCCATAAATCATGCTACAAAAGCAAAAACATACAACCTCCCAAAATACTTTCCAAAAGTTTTAACCAAGCCCACCAAAAACCCAAGTCTCCTTGGTAAAACCTCATCTTTCAAGGGCCAAGCCCACCAAAAACCCAAGTCTCCTTAGTAAAATCTCATCTTCCAAGGGCCAAGCCCACCAAAAACCCAAGTCTCCTCGGTAAAATCTTATCTTGCAAGGGCCAAGCCCACCAAAATCCCAAGTCTCTCAAGACTCATGATCCTTGAAGCCCAATTTCCTTGGCAAAGCCAAAGTCGAGCCATGACTCCCAGGCCAATCATCCTTAAGCTGATTAAAAAAGGCCTGAACCAGTCAAAGCCCAAGCTTTCTTAGCAAATCACATCATCCCTAAAGTCCAACTCCTTAGGACAAGCAAAATCAAGTGGCAAAACAGACAGTCCTTCCAAACCCAAACCTTCTTGGTAAAACAGACAGTCCTTCCAAACCCAAACCTCCTTGGCAAAACAGACAGTCCTTCCAAACCCAAACCTCCTTGGTAAAACAGAGAGTCCTTCCAAGCCCAAGTCTCATTGGCAGATCATACCATCCATCCAAACCTAAGCTTCCTTGGAAAATCATACCATCTGAACCAGTCAAAGCCCATGATTCCTTGGCAAAACATACCATCCAAGCTCAAGCTTCCTTGGCAAATCATATCATCACTAAAATCCAAGTCCTTTGGACAAGTAAAATTAAGTGGCAAGTCAACTGGTCAAAACACTTCCAAAAGTTATGTTCAGAAGTAGACTCTTAACAGATAAGTCACATACAGACAACCCACAATCTTCACCTTTGAAAAGGCCATACTTGACTAAGCCTTCCAAGTATGATCTCTATCAAAGGCCATACCTGACTGAGTTTTCCAAGTATGATCTCCACCAAAGGCCATAGCTAACTGAGCCTTCCAAGTATGATCTCTACCAAAGGCCATACCTTACTGAGCCTTCCAAGCATGATCCCCACCAAAGGCCATACCTGATTGAGCCTTCCAAGCATGATCTCAACCAAAGGCAAAACCCAACCTAAGCCTTCCAAAGCAATAACCACTTTCCAAGCCAAACTTGACTAAGCCTTCTAAGCATCAACCTCTCACTGAGCAACTAAGCCAATATCTTTCCAAAATAAGGGCACCCTCTTCTACAAAGATCAGCACTTTCATACCTAATTGACCTTTCACAGGTTCAAGGTATCCAATCTTTGCATAAATTAGATGCATTTCATATTAAACAGGTCACTAATCAGAGCTCTTGAAATAAGAAGGAGCATCATCCTATCAGAAAGAACAATCAACCTCTCTTCAGAATTGCCAAGACATACTGGCATCAATCAACCTCTACTAGAGAGAATCTTCACTATCACCTTATCCTTCTAGAAAGGACCATCACTTTGCCCTTCTAGAAAGGACCATCCCCTTGTCCTTCCAGAAAGGACCATCACCTTCTCCTTCCAGAAAGGACCATCATATTGTCCTGCCAGAAAGGACCAATCCATCCAATCATCCCATCAGGCAAGACCATTTTCAAATCTTCAAAATTGCCTACCAGGCAAATCAATTCTAATGAAACCCAGACCTAGACTGGGACCATCTTCATACTGGGGGGCACCTCCTTCCCCAAACCAATCAGACCTATCCTAAGATAGCCTTAGGATCCATACCATAAATCTGAATAAGGTTTTTTATTTCAGAATCAGACCTATCCTAAAATAGCCTTAGGATCAATACCTTAAATCTGAATAAAGTTTTCTCTTTCAAAATCAGACCTATCCTAAGACAACCTTAGGATCTTTTCCCAAACAGACCGAGAATATATCTTTTTTCCTAAATAGATCGGGAATATATCTTTTTTCCCAAATAGACCGGGAATATATCTTTTTCCAAACAGACCGGAAATATATATTTTCCCGAACAGACCTGGAATATCTCTTTTTTTCCAAACAGACTAGAAATATATCTTTCCTAAATAGATCAGGAATATACATTTTCCCAAACAGATAGGGAATCCAGATTTTTCCAAATATGTCTAAATACCAACCTAGACATCACTTTGGTTCTTTTTCCCCATCCTCATTCCTCAGGTTCACTATCATCATAATCGCCTTTTAAACAAAACCAATTTTGATGAGGGGGAAGCTGTGAACCCTTAAAATTATACCCCCAAACGACCAGTTATCAATTAAGAATCCATAGAATCAAATCGGGCCCAAATCAAATTAGAAACGGGCTAAGACCGATAAAAATAGTGTAAAATCGGATTGATCCGAGTGACCCAGACTGTGCCAGGCCAAAAACCGCTTAGGAAGCACCACTGATTTTCAATTACGAACCCACGGAATCAAACCGGGCCCATATTGAATCAGGAACGGGCTAAAACAGACCAAAACAGTGCAAAACTGGGTCGATCCGGGTGAACCAGACTATGAACTGCTAGGCGGCACACGACACCACCGGCGTGCATCCATAACAGCCAGCATGCCGCACGTGCCACCGCCAGTGCCACCAGTTTCCTCTTCACCTCTTCTCTATAAATAGCCTCCCCTCCTTTAGAAATAAGGAGGGGAGATCGGGAGAAAATCCAAAAAAATTTCTTTTATAACCGAAATTTTGTCCGAAATCACCTTTTTCATATTCAAATCTTTCAATCACCAAAGTTATTTTAATTCAAAGTTACTATTATTCATTTTGAGTTCCTAATCCCAAAGTGGAGTTCAGATCTAGAATTAAGCTCGCCCCATTCGTAAGAAAGCCAAGAAAAGCAAAGGTATAATTCATTTCTCTTGCATTTTACAATTCTAAATTCAGATCTAGAATTCATCTTACTGCATCTTTATTTAGGTCTAAATATGAAACGATCTAAATTTTATTAATTTAAAATCTGAATTAAATTAATAAACCAAATTAAACCTCTTTTGAGTAAACCTCTTCTTCACAAGAAGAAAAAACTACGTGGGGTTTGATTCACATTCAAAGGGATATGCAGGCATGCCAATCTTTAAGGCATCCACTCCAAAATATTTTAAATAATATTTTCCCCTTTATATTATTTTACTGTTTTATATATGTTCTTTATCCTTTATTAATTGAGGAATATGTGCTTTCTCTAATACCCATAAGGGCTAGAGGAAGGATCCTCCTTTCTTATTTTTGCTTTTGATTCATCTTTATAAACTGTCATTCATATAATGTTTGTATCATTTACAGTTGTCCATTCATCATTTTTTATTCCTATTCATGCATATATAAAGCTATTTTGTACCTAATCCAAACTTAAGAAATTAAAATGTTTATTACCAAAACCTGATCCCCGAGCCCACTTTGGTCACTCGTGGATTAGTGCTTTTCCATTAGAATAAAATAAATAATTTAGAGTCATTTCATTTGGGTTTTCCTTTAATTTTCCCAATTAAAATAAATAAAATTAAAATGGCGACTCTCTGTCACATAAAGCAAAAATACAAATTCCAATTTTCCAAGAACTCACAATAGGTTTCCGATGCGTGGAGTTTCTCCCAAAAGAGCATTTCGATTCCCTTAGCGCATCGGACCGGTGCTTGGGCGAGGCCTCACATTTAGTCCCCTCCTTGTACATTCTGGCATTTTCATAAGCCGCCAACCACCATTCATCTAGCTCATTGACTTGCAAATTTCTCTTATGGCCTGCAAGAGCTAGATCAAGATTAACATGTTTAATAGCCCAATATGCTTTATGTTCAACTTCAACAGGTAAATGGAAAGTTTTTCCATAGAACAACCTATAATGTGTAGTTTCTAGGGGAGTCTTAAATGCAGTCCTAAAAGCCCATAGAAGCGTCGTCTAACTTCTCAGACCAATCCTTCCTAAAACGCTCTACAGTTTTCTCAAGAATTCTCTTGAGCTCCATATTTGTGTTTTCCACTTGGCCACTCGTTTGAGGATGATAGGGGGTGAATAATCTATATGTAAAACCTAACCTTTTAAGAACTTTATCTAATTGTGTGTTACAAAAGTGAGTGCTCTTATCACTAATAATTGATTTCGGAATACCAAACCTAGAAAATAATTTTTTTCAAAAATTTTACTACCACCCAAGCATCATTCTTGGGTAAGGCTTGAGCCTCAACCCATTTCGATACATAATCCACAACCACAAGTATATATTTGTTACCAAAAGAGTTAGAGAAAGGTATCATGAAGTCAATGCCCCAAACATCAAATATTTCACACACAAGTATACCATTTTGAGGCATTTCATCACAGGACGAGATGTTACCTGACCTTTGGCAGCGGTCACACCTTTGCACAAAGCTATGGCTATCTTTAAACAACATGGACCAGTAGAATCCCGATTCAAGGACTTTTTATGCAGTCCTACTTGGCCCAAAGTGCCCTCTAGCTGAACTTGTGTGGTAATGCTCTAATATTTCCACAGTTTTCGGCCAAGCCACACATCTTCTAATGATCCTGTCAGCACAAATTTTAAACAAGAAAGGGTCCTCCCAAAAGTAGTACTTTAAGTCAGAAAAGATTTTTTTTTTTTTTTTGTGCTAAAATGTAAGCCCTTTTGGGAGTTCCCTAGCAACAAAATAATTTGCAAAATCAACAAACCATGGAATATCGAAGTTAGAAGCACTTACTTTACTTAACATGGCACAAAACTGCTCATCTGGGAAGTGGTCATTTATGTCCTCCTCTTGAAGCTTTTCCAAATACGAATTCTCAAGCCTAGATAAGTGATCCGCTGCAAGGCTCTCCGCTCCCTTCTTAACTTGGATCTCTAAGTCGAACTCTTGTAGAAGCAAAACCCATCTTATCAACCTCAGCTTTGCATCAGGTTTGAAGAAAAGGTATCTCAAAGCCGAGTGATCAGTATAGACAATCACTTTTGACAAGATCAAATAGGAGCGGAACTTCTCAAAAGCAAAAACCACAGCTAGTAACTCCTTCCCAATAGTGGTATAATTAGCTTGGGGATCTGATAACATAATAGATGGGTTGGAAGTGCTTGTCCTTTCTTTACCCTAGCACCGCACCAACCGCGAAATCACTCGCATCACACATGAGCTCAAAGGGCAAGTTCCAATCAGGTGCCATCATAATGGGTGCCTTGATGAGTTTGGTCTTCAAAGTGTTGAAAGCATTTAGGCACTCCTCATCAAAATTGAACTCCACATCCTTTTCAAGCAGCTTTGTTAGGGGCCTAGCAATCTTAGAGAAATCTTTGATGAATCTTCTATAAAATCCTGCATGTCCTAGAAAACTCCTTATTGCCTTGACTGAAGTAGGTGGTGGAAGCTTTTCAATGGTCTCAATCTTTACTCTATCCACCTCAATACCCTTACTTGAAATCTTGTGCCCTAACACAATGCAATTCAACACTAAATTAGTCTCTTCACATCTAATAAGCACTCTCTCCAAATTTTCTAGACAAGCTTCAAAAGAGCCACCATGCACGGAGAAGTCATCCATGAAGACCTCCATGATGTCCTCAACCATCTCATCAAAAATAGCCATCATACACCTCTGAAATGTAGTTGGTGCATTACATAGTCCAAATGGCATCCTCCTATATGCAAAGGTCCCATAAGGGCACGTGAAGGTAGTCTTCTCTTGATCTTCTGAGGCTATGGGGATCTAAAAATACCCCGACAAACCATCCAAGAAATAATAGTATGGATGCCCGGAAAGTCTTTCCAACATTTGGTCAATGAAGGGAAGTGGGAAGTGGTCCTTTCTAGTGGCATCATTTAACTTCCTGTAATCAATACAAACCCTCCAACTAGTGACTGTCCTTGTAGGAATCAATTCATTGTTTTCATTGGCCACCACGATCATGTCACCTTTCTTGGGTACCAGTTAAACCAGACTTACCTAAGAGCTGTCTGAGATGGGATAGATAATCCATGCATCAATAAGCTTTATTACCTCATCTTTCACCACATCCTTCATCTTAGGATTGAGATGCCTTGGGGTTACACCACAGGTTTGAATTCTTCTTCCATCAAAATTTTATGGGTGCAAAAAGAAGGACTGATACCTTCGAGACTGATACCTTCAATGTCTGCAATTTTCCATGCTATAGATTTCTTCCATTTTCCCAAGACCTCCAATAACCTTGCCTTTTGTCCCACAGACAAGTTGGCGTTAAGAATTATGGGCAACTGTCTGCCCTCAGCCAAGAACCCATACTCCAGATGTGAGGGGAGTGGCTTGAGCTACAAGCTCGGTGGGCCTATAATGGACGGTTTCATCTTTTCTTCCTTTGGCATCTTAATAGTCTCAAATGCCCTGCTCCTCGTCATTGGCTCACTAGCCTCAAGATAAGCTAGGTGTTCAACCACCTTAGGTGCCTCTATGTTTTCCTGTTTCTGCACAAGACACATCTCAAAGGGATTCTTATAAACAATGTTAGATAAATAATTTATAGTTTCATGCTCTATCACATCATTACAAGAATCCATGTCATTAAGTGCAAGTGGGTGCTTCATGGCATTAGGGATTTGGAAAACAATTACCTCATTACCCACCCTAAGTATCAACTTGTCATCATGAACATCAATGATGGCTCTAGTTGTAGCTAGAAAAAGTCTACCTAGGATGAGTGAAACATCGACATCCTCATCCATATCCGAGATCACAAAGTCCATAAGAAATATAAACTTACCCACCTTAACCAACACATCATCAATAATACCCCTAGGGTATACCATAGACTTATCAGCCAATTAGATGCTCAAGTGTATTGGTTTAAGTTCACCTAAACCTAGTTGCTTAAACATATTATATGGCGTCACACTAATGCTAGCCCCCAAATTAGCTAAAGCTCTATTAACTTCTAAACTACCAATAAAATAAGGGATAGTAAAACTCCCTGGATCCTTTAGCTTCTCAGGTAGCCTCCTTTGAATGATCACCGAGCTCTTTTTAGATAGTTGCACTATGGAAACTTCTTCAAGCTTCCTCTTATTAGAGAGAAGTTCCTTAAGAAACTTTGCATACTTCGGCATCTGTGAAAGAGTTTCCATAAATGGTATATTTATATGCAATTGTTTAAAAAGTTCACGAAACTTACTGACTTGTGCATATATCATATCCTTTTGCAGCCGTGCGGGGTATGGAATGCGCGGTTGATACTCTTTCACTACAGGGGTAGGCCTTGGTCCTTCTTTCTCTTTTACCACTTCATCCTTAGCCTCTTCACCCTCAACTTTTTGATTCTCAACCTTTTTCTCATTAATCCCCACTTGCTTACCATTCCTCAATGTAATGGCCTTGAGTTGCTCTTCAGGATTTGCTTCTGTATTGCTAGGCAAACTGCCTTAAGGTCTCTCACTAATCATCTTTGCAATTTGCCCAACTCGATTTTCCAACTTGTGAATGGAAGCCTGCTGATTCCTTAAAGCTATTTTAGTGGCTTGAAACCTTGTCTCAGAGGCTGCTACAAACTTCTCCATCATCTCTTCTAAGTTGTTCTTCCTTGGTTGTGGAACTTGCTGAGGTTGTGGAGGTTTTGTTTTGATTGTTCCATGAAAAGTTAGGATGATTCCTCCACCCTGGATTGTAAGTGTTACTGTAGGGATTATTTTATTGCCTTGGCATGTTACCCACATAGTCCACTTGCTCAAGCTTTGCAAAATTGTTCCCATTCTAACAATCTTGGCTCTAGTGTCCTCCCCCACACTAATCACAAAACATAACTTGGATCGGCCTTAATGATGACAAGGCTAGAGTGTCAATCTTTCAGTTCATTACTTCCAACTGTGCCATCAAAGCTATGATAGGATCCACTTGGTGAGAACCAGCAGCTCTGATTATTCCTTGATCTCTGGTGGGTTGCCATTGGTAATTTGTCAGAGCCATATCTTCCACTAAATCCCTAGCTTCCTTAGGGGTTTTGTTATTGAGTGAACCCCTAGCTGCTGCATTGATTGCCTATTTGGTTGCATAATTTAGACCATTATAAAAGGTCTAAATTTGTAACCAAAGTGGTAATCCGTGGTGTGGACACTTTCTCAGCAAATCCTTAAACCTCTCCCAATCATCATATAAGGTTTATGTGTCTTGTTGTGTAAAGGAAGAGATGTCATTCCTAAACTTAGCTATCTTGGATGGAGAAAAGTACTTTTCCAAGAACTTCTCAGCTTAGTGACCCCATGTAGTAAAAGTACCTGCAAAGAATGACTTCAACCACTTCTTAGGTCAATCCTTCAAAGAGAAGGGGTATAATCTTAACCTAATCGCATCATCTGTCACCCCTTTTATCTTGAAAGTGTCACATATCTCCATAAAGTTCTCTAGGTGCGCATTAGGATCTTCATCAAGGAGACCATCAAACTAACAGGTCTGTTGTACCATGTGAATGACATTAGGCTTAATCTCAAAGCTATTAGCAGCGACTATTGGCTTCTTGATACTAGACTCGGCCCTAGTTAGAGTGCGCCTAGCATAGTCTGACATTGTCCTTGGTTGTTCGTCTGCCATTGTCTCAAGCTCCTCTTCCTTCAGATCTTCTACTTCCTCCACCATAGCTAGTTCCCTTTCTTCCTTGTGTTTCTTGTGCAAAGTCCTTTCTAACTTTGGGTCCAATTCAAGCAAATCAGAAGAACTAGCTCTGGTCATGCACAATTTGAAGTACCTTGAGCAATAACAAAAATAAAAAACAACTGTCAAAAATAAATTTAAAAAAAAAAACTAAATCAATAGTCTCTATTATGTTGCTAATATTGTCTAATAATCCCTGGCAATGGTGCCAAAAACTTGATGTTAGCTAGGGTTACTACAAGTGTATAGGACGTATCTAACATAATGATGGGTCAAGTATCGTTCCACTCAAAGATATTGTCTAATTACTAGCTCAAACTTTGACTATTATTTAGCGAATGAGATTATAAAAGTAATTTAACTAGAACAAATTATTAAACTAAAACTGAATAAAATAAGCAATGAGATAGTTGTAGAGAAAATCAATGGTAAAGATCTATCCAGATATTGAATCCCCCTAGCTCCTTCTTGCAATTCATAATTAACACATCAATCAAGCCAAACCAATAAGTTGAGATAGCATTTCACAAAATTAGATTAAAACATTTCTCAAGTGAATTAACCCCTATTCCCTAAGTAAATTGAAAGAAATCTCTTCTCATTCAAAATTAATTAGGCAAAGTGTCACGACCCGTCTTTGAGCCATGACTGTCCTAGGGAATAGGGAGACTTAAGGTCACCTAAACCCGTAGAACACCTTATTACCTTAATTAACTTCCATTAATTACCAGTTATCATTACCCCAGAATCGGAACCATAAATTCCCTTTTATAAATCCAT
>CATKHJ010073646.1:0-20916 GCA_949750685.1 Vernicia montana | reverse complement strand
ATCGCTGATAATATTCTCAAACAGGTCTCGCTCTTTTCAATTTATCCATTTCTTTATATGTTTTTATGATTTAGGGTTCTGGGCGTGTGTGTAATTTTGTGCTTTTCTACTTGAAAATTTTGATTGCAGTGTGATTGTAGTGTAAGTAGTCTTCAATGAGCTTTATAGTTTTGTTATTCCTGAAAAATTGATAATTTGGTTTTTTTTTTTTTTTTTTTTTTTTTTTTTTCCAGCTGAAATTATAATGTGAAATTGAGAATTGATGGTTGATATTTTTATTGGATTTGTTATGCTACGGTGAATTATATCAAGATTGATGTTTTTTTAGGGCATTTTGATTTCTAATGCATGCCATAACTAATTTATTTTATTGTAATTGCATCTTAGTTTGGTACTTGAAATTTTTTAAACCTTGTATGAAATTGTTAAGAGATTATGGATTTGCAATAGGTGCAATACTAACTAGCACTTGTTGAACTATTAGAATGATAAATGAAAAATGTGTATTCCTGCAATGAGAATAAAATTGAGGAAATAGCACCTGATGTAATATGATGAATGTTAAAATATTTAATCGTAAGAGGCTAAGACTCCCAAACCTCTACTTTGGTTGTTGCTTCACAAAACACCACCTCATCTTTTCTTTAATGATGCCATTCACCATAAAGAAGAGTCATTACTGTCATGCAATTAGAACTCTCATTTTAAAACACAATTAAACGTGCCTAATTGCGCTGGCACAAGTAGTTTCGGCTATATTTTAGCTTTACTTGGCTGCAATCTTCTATGAAATCTCTATTGTATGATGCTGATTCAACTTCATCAGTTACAGGTTACTGTGTAGTTATTTTCTGCAAAATGATTTATTTGGAAATAAGTATAACCTTTCAAGTTATTTATTTAATTTTTAAAATTTGATATCAGTTTGGTTAAAAGCTGAATTGACCTTAATTCTCCCCTATGTATAAATTTAATTTTACTCCATTGCTTTGGGACATTGAAATGGTTTTAGGCTGCAATGTTAGATTTAGTTATGAGTTAGTTGGAAACTGAACCCACCTCAATGTTGGAGCTTCACTTCTGATGATCATGACCTTTATAAATAATTAAATACTGAAATATCTGTCTTCTGATCGTGTTGATTTTGTATCCATTATGGAAACTTGATTTAGATAGCTCAGGCAAGTGTCAAAAGAGTTACTGGTGTTGATTGGTGATTCTAGTGGAATATGTTGTTGACTTCAACTGTTAAGAACAAAGTTCTAAAATGATGAACCAAGATCTTTGCTGGCTCCTTTTTTTGGTGCTGGGCAATTTAGCTTAAGGAGATTAGGACTTGATGTGCAGCAAAAATGGTTTAAATGGATATGCTCTTCATAGAGGTCAAAATTTTCCCTGTTTTTCTTCTTTTTGCTTTTCAGGACTTGGCATTTTGTTTTTCTTTTGTGGAATTTTCTTATCAGTCTGCATAACTTTATTTTGGTAGTTTAGGGAACTTGATTTTTCTTTAATCTCATAAAAAACAGGGCGGTCATTTCATCATAGGATACTATGTTACAATACCAATTTCTTATCTGCTTGAAATGATAAGTTGTTGATATGTAAAGAAAGGTGCACTGGCTGTTATTTCCTCTTTGTATCAGTAACTTTAAAATGATTGATAGTCAAATGTGTTTGTGTTCCTTTGCTCTTAGATTATATGTGTGGTCTCTGGCTTAGAAACTTTTTAGCATGGTGCATTCATCTAGCATCTCCCTTTGAAATTGGGATGCATTTAATATTTACCTTTGCTTTATACTTCTTGCACAGAAATATTCCTTCTCCTACAATTGTCGTTGTCTGTTTTGCTTCTTTTTCAGTGTCTATGAATAATGCTTGCCATAAATCTCTGTATTCCATTGCAATGTGCTTTAATGTTCTAAAATTGTTAATTTTGATTTTTAATGTACTTGGTACATTGCAGGCTGATATCTTTCGAGAAGAAAAGAATATTATAGATCTGTATATTTTGCTGTTAAGGTTTTCAAGGTGAGAACAGGAGCTTTGAATTTTTAATGTAAAATTTGAGGGGGATGGGGAATTTCATTCTGATGGAAATTTAGATTTCGCTTCAATTTTTCTCGATGAAAATGATGTAGCAATTAACATTTTACCTGTACCACTACTTCTTTTGCATTAGCTTGGTGTCAGAAACAATACCACGCCATCGTGATTACGGGGCATCTCAACAAAGCAAAAAAGTTCATTTGAAAAAAGTAATATTGTCATTTTCTTTTTCCTCTTGTTTTCTTTTTATAGAATCCATTTCATGTTCAAGTTTGGGGCTTGAATTGATTTTAATTTATTGCTGTAGAGATTATGGAATGCTGTGAGTGAGTTGGAGAAGTTGAAGCCAGAAGTGCAGCAAAAGATCAATGAATTTAATAGAAAACATACACATCAAGTAAATGGGCAGGGCTATGTCCATCAAAATGATTCACTAGAGTGGCCACCTGTTAGAAAGCAAACCTCAACTAACTATAATGTGACAAAGGTATGGTTAAAACTTCATATTAGTGGATGGTTACTGTACTATTTTCAACAATTTGGCATCAACTCTGTAGCTAGGAAGAAATTCTCCTTTTACTCTTTCTTTTTGTACTCCTGGTTTTTTATTATCTACTTACTACTCTGCCTTTTGCAGGCACTGAGACCAGCTGCACAAGACTTTGTTTCTCAGGGTTCAAGAAGTCAGCAATTTTCACAAGCTAGGCCAGTGGAAGAGCAGTTCCGGAGAATGTAAGTGTTTCAGAATAATGATGTGGTTCTCCCTCAAATAGAAGGGTTGTTCCTCCCACTGCTTTAGTATGCTACTAGCACCTTCATTTCTAACGTTTGCTTTGCAAAAATGTTATTCTCTTTTGCTTGTGTCTGGATGCTTTCCAATTTTTTCTTTCTTTGCAGAAATTGTATAATACTTAACTGTTTCATTTGAATTTTGAATTATCAAAAGGGCAACAACATTTCTGTACCTAGATTTTACATGCTAGAGCTCTACAGCTCATAAAAGCGTGATATCACCTAGTTTGATATCACCTATGTTCTGCACTATTTACTTTCAGTTCTGTTGAGACACTGAATGGTGGATGCGCTCATTGTGAGTGCTCCACCATTTACTTTATATTATGATGGGAGCTTGTAGCAACTTGTTTTACAATGTTTCGTATGAATAAATTCCGTAAGATTTTATGGACTTCATTTATACTTTGTTCCCATCTTGGTTGAAACTATAAAAATGGGAAACGTTCAGATTGGTACCCAAAATTAAGAATCAGTGGTGTTGCTCTTGTTCCTTTTAAATGTCTTCTATCAATTGTTAAACCTTGCTCACTGAAATGCATGGATCAGTGGTGTTGAAATAAAAGAAAACTTTGGCATATTTTTGAATGACATTAAATATTAATTTTTAAACATTTCAAGTTTAAGTACACTAAAGGGTTATAACTAATAAATAGAGGAGGATGTATTCCCTAGCGTGTGGACTCACATATGTATTGTATGACCTTTGGTACATTAAAGTTCTCTACCAGGTGTACAACTTTCAGTTTGAAAAGTCTAGTTGAAGTTTCTATTTATGGTTGATCCGCCCAATCTCAGCCTTTTGGGCAGCCTAATTAGGTGGTCTGGTGAACATGGGTGTGATGGTAGAGACAACTTGGTTTAAGGGAATGAAACAAGTATACAATTCCAAGAGAGTAATTTTATTTATTTTGTCTATTCAGTTTAATGAAGTTGCTAACTTCAATGCCTATGGCAATGATAATTTTATTTTGAATCATAAATGGTATTCTTTGTTATCCTGAACTTCATTTGCAAGTTGACTTGCTTCTTGCAGATCTATAAACTTCCCACGCCCAAAGGAGGAGACACTCTCTAGACATTCCATATTGGGTCCAAATGGGCTTCACGGGCAGTGGCAGCCTCCTAGGAGTGTTATAGGAGTACAGTGTTATCCATCTCTTTCATTTTTTTGTTCCTTGATGCAAAACTTGTGCTGACTTCTTTAATGTAAATGTAGGTCCAGTATCCAAGCAACTTAGACCTCACTCCAGTTGAAATCCCTAGGTTTGAATCTTCTCTAGCTTTTGGAAGTGCTTTATTTAACTACTATTTGGATTTCAAGACATATTGAATGGCAACAATAAGAGATTAATTAAAAGATATTTTTTGAAGGCATTATGTGATGCTATTGTTATTTAATTTTTTGCCATTGTGTTTTTTTTTCCCACCTGAAAATTATGGACTATTCATTTCATTCGGTGGATCTACATGTAAAAACAGGCTGCAGCAATCTACAGAAAATGCAGTTACAGTGAAAAACAACTACAGCAATTCAGAGCCTCATAACCTGCAACAGTCCATTGAAAATGGATTTACAGTAAAATCAGACAGTAGCAACCCAGAACCTGAAAGATCAAGTTTAGAATCAGTTCTTACTGTGAATGATGATAGTCAGAAGCACCATATTGAAGAACCTTCTTCCATGATTTCATTTGAAACAACAGAAATCCCAGTTCGGACAGATCTGATTAGACAACCTTCTCCTCCAGCTGTGCTTGCGGAAGTACAAGATTTGATACCTTCAATGCCTCCCCAAGTTATTGAAGCAGAAAATAAAATGGGCATTTCCTCACCAGATGATTTTGTTCATTCTGAATCCCCCCTGCAACTGCATATTGTAAGCTCCTCAACAACCTGTTCTTCATATATTTTTGAAGTTTTGCACTCAATCAGGAATATTTCTGAGGATGCAAATTGTTAGTGTTATTTATTTCCTGTCGTAATTTTTTTCCATTTTTCACATTTTGGGATGTCCATACATTTCCCCATTTTGTTTTTTGAAGCTAACTATTAATGATCTACAAACTTATCCAAGGTTAATGTGGTTAGCAAAAGAAAATGAGAGTGTTTTTAGGAAGGTTATGTGAGTTTGTGTATTCTTCAAGGTTATGAACACGTTGTTTTTGGTTTACTGGAGTGTGACAAAAACAATTTGATGGAGCATGTGTTGATATGTGATCTTGTACTCTAACGAAGGTTGTCAAACTTGCATTTTTAACCTAGAATCAAAGAGGAGTCTATAAACTTTGACTGTAAAAATTGACTTGTGAATCATTAGATGTTATAAACTATTCAAAATAATCTTTAAAAATTATATACACATGTTTACATAAAAGTTACATGTAGGCTTTTTAATACAATGTTAAATATAAGATTCAAATTACTTCTATTTTAAAAAAAAATTAATATTTACCAATGAGCTTTCTCTCAGTGGTATTAAATTCGTTTCTAGGGCTATGAGGTTACAAGGTCGAAACTTAGTTGAAGTCTATTTAATAAATAAAAAAGAAAAATGCTTTTTAATATAATGTTAAATATAAGATTCAAATTACGTTTATTTTAAAAAAAATTTAATATTTACCAACGAGCTTTCGCTCAGTGGTATTAAAATCGTTTCCAGGGCTATGAGGTTACAAGGTTGAAACTTAGTTGAAGTCTAATTAGTAAATAAAAAAGAAAAATTAATATCTCCTTCGCTAAGGCTTTTTCGAAAGAATAACTAAATGACATTCCTTTGCTCTTACATGATTTTAGTTTGATTTTACTTGGATCCGATTTTGCATACATTTTGAATCATTGACATGTTTATAACTCATATAAAGTCAAACTTGTAAGAGTCAAGCATTTTTAACAACCATGACTAACAATTGTTTTTCTTTGCAGTCGACCACAATGATGGAGGATTTCATGAAGCTAGCAAAGAGAAATACTGATAAGAATTTAGAAAGTTGTGGCGTCCTAGCTGGTTCTCTCGTAAGTGTTGATAACTTAAAATTACTGTTCTTTATCTTCATAATTTGCATTTCAAAAAAATAAATTAAAAAAAAAAACTTAAAAAATTATAATGCTGATGGTTCAATTAAATCTCCAACATGTAGAAAAACAGAAAGTTCTATGTTACGGCTCTTATTATCCCTAAGCAGGAATCTACATCAGATTCGGTATGGCAGTTTCTTTTATGCATTGATGATAGTTTTTTAATTTCTTTGTTGATTACATTTCTGTGATGGTCATTGAATGTATACTTTCTAATCAGTGTCAGACCACAAATGAAGAGGAAATATTTGAAGTGCAGGATAAGCGATCCCTATTTCCCCTTGGGTGGATTCATGTGAGTTCTTTATCTCTAATCAATAATAACCTTGGTCAATGATGTTATATTGTGAATTGAAGTGGTAAAAAATTATTTAAATGAATATATATCCTATAGTAGGATTATAATGTCCTATAGTAGGAATATAGGGGGAAAAATCACTGCTAATAAGGACAAGAATATTCATTTATTGAGTTGGCTACTCGTGTGCTATAGTTAGGGGAACCATTCCTTCTTTGAAAACCATCATTTCTTAATATTTATTGGCAGCAAGAATGACACAGATCAAAGATACTTGTTTTGAGATCCTGGTGCTGATCTAATTTAGTTACATGAGAAGTCACATTTGCATGATTTATTACTACAATGAGGTTGACTTGCAATTGGTGAAGATCTTTCAGGGTCCATTTTGATAAATGAGAATTTGAAATGAAAGGGTATTTAGGTCTGCCATTATGTTGTGGTTTTATTATTTACAGTGGAAAGTTATTTTTTGTCTCTAATTGCATCTAGTTTAGAGTTTAATCTTCTAATGTTAGAAGGTATCTTGGATTTATTTATCTTGGTTGATTTTTATTTTTCTCCTGACTGATTGGTTTCTCCCCATGCTGTAAATTCCAGACGCATCCTACACAGTCTTGTTTCATGTCGTCCATTGATCTTCACACCCATTATTCTTATCAGGTGATTGGCTCTTCCTATTATTTTAAAAATTCATGCTCATTGTGGAGAAATTAATATTACTTCATGTTCTTGTTGGTTATTTAATTGAAATGGTTGATTTAGGATAATAGTTTAACATCACATAAGCTATGTTTTGTGCGAGTCTAAAGAAAGTGCTCACCTTATGGCTAAATATGCCAGTGAACAATTAGGGCTTGTATGGGAATAGGTTAAACAAACAAAAATCAAACAAGAAAGAGAGAGTGAATAGTGAATTGCACCACAAACTTCTTTAGATGTCACACGTCCAAGGTCCTATAGGTATATCACACTTAAAAGGAATTGCACCACACAACTTAAAATAGCATAAGTGCTGATTGTTTTTATTCAATAGCAGAACTAAATTAAAACTATTGCAATCCTAGTATTTATAGTCTCAACTCAATTCTAAACTTTTAATAGCGTTTGGTTAGGTTGGACAAGATAAGACGGGACATGGCAAGACAAATGTGCTTGTGTTATGTTAGGACAAGCTTGTTCCCACAATGACCACTTTTCTTGTTCCAACAATGACCACTTTTCTTGTCATTTTGTATACAAAATATTTGAAAATAATACATTAAATATTAATCTAATTAAAATTTTAAAATACATATTAAGCATTAAAATAACATATTAGATATTATTTTTACTAAAATGTATAATTAAATGTTTTCTTAAAGTAATGAGGTAAAATAAAGAGTATTATAGTTATTTTAATTTATTATTTTGACTGACTTGCCCTGTCTATTAGTATTACATGACAACAAACGTTAGACTTTGTTAAAAAAAAAACAAAAAAGATGGCATAAGACGCGACATTTATCCAATCCAATCTTGTCTAGTCATGCAGCCTAAAACAGCTTCTAAGATTTTAAGAGGACTTCAAAACTATTTCATATCCTATTAAGTATTTTGACTTTAAAATAAACTGAGAATGAGTTTTTGGACTGGTAGATTTCACTAGATATTTGAATTCAATCCAAATCTACTCAATCTTAATAATCGAAACAAGAGATTTTGCCCAAATCCAAATTCAGAGTTTAAATATTTGTCATCCAAATGGACCATAAAAGGATTTTGGCATGATCTTACACAGGAAATGACTTCTTCGCAACATGAAAGCTAAGAATGCTTTTATGCCTTGCTCACTTTCATTATTGTTAACGTAGATGACTATTTTTTTCTGCAGATTATGTTGCCAGAAGCTGTTGCCATTGTCATGGCACCAAGGGATACTTCAAGGTAACTATTTGTATAACTGCCCTTTTTTTTTTTTTTTTCCTGCCATACACGTCAAACTTGATTATATTTAATCCTTCCTTTATGCAGAAAGCATGGGATTTTTCGGTTGACAACCCCTGGTGGCATGTCAATAATAAGACAGTGCCAGCAACGTGGATTTCATCCACATAATCAACCTCCAGATGGTGGGCCAATTTACAACACCTGTACAGATGTCTATATGAATCCCAACCTAAAGTTTGATGTTATTGACCTACGATGATCTTATTTGTGCCATTAACAATCTATGATATGTTTTGGCAATGCAATTGTTCATGGATCATCCATTTCTGGTAAGTGGCTTTTACCCTTATGTTTGTTTCTTAACTGTAAAATTTATATTCTATGTAAAGAAGGGAATATATATTATAAGTGCGTGTATACTGGTACAAATCAGTCCATTTGAACTGGCCAAATATATATTCATATTTTTCTGATGCCGACCCCTTGAGGGTTTATCACCATCTCAAATATGGAGTCCATTTTTTATTTTTTGCATACATGCATAAGATTTCAAGCATGCATACTGCATATACACCTTGGGCAGGCATGCTGCACGGGTACACACTTCTGGCACGCATATGTACACGCCTGCACGAATGCATTCACAGACCCAATGTGCTCACGTCGGTTCAGATGCATTCACAGACCCAATGAGGATGAAAGCAGGAAGGTACTTGTCTTGAGGATGAAAGCAGTTAAGCAAACGTGGAGAAATCATGAAAAAATATGGAGTGATGCCAAAGCAAAATCTCAGATTCCAAAGAGCAAAAGCAAAAGGTGAGATGAAAATCTTCACAGAATGTGAATGGTGATATCATCTTTGGTGGGTGGGTGGATGCTTGAGGAATGGGTTTATTTTTCCTTTCTCATACGTGTGTCTTTTGAATTACCAATCCAGTCTATGAAAAGTTGTTCCCTTTTCTGTTTTCCAAAAGAAGACTTGGAAAATACTTCACTCCTTTTGCCATGGTAATTAGTAAAGCTTTGTCAAGAAAACAACCCTTTCACGCCTAACGAGTGTCGTGTTTGTCTCATAACTGCTTTTTTTAGCTTATGGCAACTTGCTATCCTCTCATGCTTTATGTGGGGCAAAGCATCTTGAAATGTGCACTAGCACTACTACTAGTTAGTAAAATCTATGAAATGGTTGGCTGCTTTTATTTGGGCTAATTGCACTTGGAATTTTGGAATTCACTCATTTTCTAATCGTGTTCTCAAAATATTTTTAATATAGTTAAGTCTCGTACTTTTCAAAATATTTTAGCAACTTTTTCATCATTAGATTATTTCAGGTTGTTACAGGGATTCACCGTAATGATTAATTTAAGGCTTACATTGAATACGATATTGATTATTTTGAGTTGTGAACAGATTGAATTTATGTGGATGGAAATGGAATCAAAATTTGTTATATCTAAATTATGCATTAAGTTATATATATATATTTTTAAAATTTTGAGTTAAAAATATGAAAATTAAGAATCTAAATAATTAAATATTTAGATTCAAGATTTTTTTTTTAAAAAAATATATAATTTTACATTTAAACATAAATATTTAATTATTTAAAATACATACCTATTAATAGATAAAACGTTAGAAAATATCACCATTCATTCTATGCAAAATAAATAAATAAAATAAAGTTTGATAACTCCAAATGAAATTGTGATATTATGCATAAATGATATTAATAACATTTGTGTTCAATGGGGTTTACTAGGACAATCAGGAAAACTACAATTGATAATTCATGGTGTGATGAGAGATAAATGTGTGTTTTAGTAGTAAATCCTTTGATCGGATTGGACCGACCAAATATAATGCTTTGGCAAAAAAAAAAAAAAAAAACCAGAAAAATGCCAGCCGAGACCTAGTTCAAGTACAGGTGATATGTGTAGGCCCCATTGTCGAAACAAGAATAGAGCGTTGCTAGCAACCAGGTATCAAAGACTGGACTGGCTACTAGGAGTGTTCACAAATCGATGAAACCGTTTAAATCCAACTAAATTAAATTGAATTATAAATTATGATTTTATATAAATGATAATAGTTGGAATAATTATAAAAATAAAAGAAAAATCAATTTAATTTAATTTGCAATTTAATATTATTAAATCAAATCAAATATATTATACACAAAATTATTATTTTATATTTCAAATTTTGTAAATTTATTACGCAACTAATTAAAAATGATTAAAAATTTATTATGATTTGAAAGAATTAAATAATTGATTTTATTTTAAATTTAAATGCAATATAAATAAATATAGTATATTAAAACTTTAAAATTAACAAATATTTAAATTATCTAAATTGAATCAAATCTATTAAATGGTATATTTATATTTTGTAAGGTTTAATATGTACATTTTCATTTTGAGAAAAATGATTATTTACAATTGAATGTATAAATTTATTTTATATATTAAAATAATAAATGATGAAATATTTTAATTAATATAATTATTTTATTTATTTTTTTATTTCAATAAAAATATATTGATATTATTTTTTATTACCCACACCATCCTTTTGAATATGAATATGATTTTGAAAATTGAATATGACTTCGAAAATTTGTACATAGTAGCTGTGAGAGTACCGAGGGTGGGCCGTCTTCTGTTTGTCCACGTGTGCGTATCTGACAAAAATGGATTGCATGTCCATGATCAATGATGTAGATGTAGGGTAGGAATAGGGATGGCTGTTAGATTCATCCTTACAAGTGGACCCCTTTCCCACGCCATACGGTTTCTCCATCACCAACTGTGGTTTTTGCTTTAAAGCTAAGTCCATATATGAGGTGGCTTAATTAAAATGTTCAATTAAGGGGTTGCTAGTTGCTACAGTCTAGAGATGATCAAGATAGTTTTATGGTATTCCAATTCCAATTGAGAATTACAATTACAATTATCTTTTCTTGAAATAAACATTTTTAAACTCATATTGATCAATAAATTGTTATCCTTATGCTTATATGTTTAATTTTATCATAATTAATTAATTAATTATAAATAATTTTTAGATTTTAAAATTAAAAAAATAAAATTGGAATCAACTAAATTATTGATCTAAGTTTTAATTTAACCAATTTAATGGATAAGTCTGTTCCAAATTTTAAAAGCTAATCAAATGGAAATAATTTCATTTAGGTTCCATAAGGCAGTAGTATTACGGTTATTAAATTGATTAAAATATGTTAGATATGTTCGGATAAATCAATTCGAGTTCATATCATTTTAAATCTTATTTTCTTTTAGATGGATAGAGTTATTTCAAATTACATAAACATTGAATTTTACATGTGCTTCAGTAAGTGATGAGAGTTAAAATTCTGCAAAAATAAGATGAGTTAAGAGGCTCAGGCCTTGTGCTTGGCAAAGAATTTCTGACGATTAAGTCAGTTTAGATTTAAAGTTTTTTGTGTAAGAAATGAGATGAGAAATATACATAATTCAATTTACCTTTTTCTGTGGTTCACATCTTTCTTTTTATATGCCTTGGATCCCTTAAGTTTTAAGGGGCAATTGAGAAAAAATAAGGAATATTTCTTGATTGATGGAGTTAGTACATATGTTTTAAAAAATAAGGTCTATATCTGTCTTTTGTCCAAGTAGCAGGTGGTTGGTGTGTAAGTAGGCGTGAGTGTCGCAAAAGTACGACTTTACAAAAAATAGGGTGACATTTGTACTTTGTGACCTAAGTTTCATTTTTTGAACAAACTTCATTTATTGTAATATAGGGCGAAAAGCTTAAGAGAAGGGCGAATTGATGTCTTCACCTAATGTCTCGAGAACTAATCCCTTGAACTTGTTTTTTATGGGCCTTTTTCTTGAATTTTTATCTTCTTTGGTCCTACTATAATGTTGTGTCATAGTAAACTTATTTTGTCTTTACACGCCTTATGTTACTGATTATTTTTATCCCTTATCAATAAGTATATATGTGTTTTTTATCATATTTCAAAAAGATGAGTATCACAATATTATTATAATGTCCAAATCTAAAACATTGTGTAAATTAAAATGACATAACTACTCTTATAATAATAAAACCGTCCAATTATTAATACATTTTACATTAAAATTTTTATCTTATCAGAAAACTCCATGTAAAATTTTTACCATAGCAAATTTCTCATTGTGAAACTTTTTCTATTTATTGAATGGACAGTGAGCTTATATAAAATTAGATTTTTTAAATTTTAATAACAGTTTTTAAAGTATGACTCTTCTAAACCTATATATTTATAAGCTTGCAATATTATAATATAGTATCAGAGTGGAAAATATTTCAACACAGCCCTAAAGCATCGATGGGTCAACTGGACTCTTTTCTCATGTGAGCAAATGAGCTTTCAATTAAGTCACTTACAGTCCATTTGAAATATTAAAAAATATTCATTTTAATTATTCAATTCTAACTAAATTAAATTCCATTAAAATAAGTGAAATTTTCAAATGAATTCCACAAAATTAACAGAATAATTATTATAGACAAAAATATATATTTTATCTTTTTCTCATGCTCTTTCTCTCTCTCTCTCTCTCACCTCTCTCTCTCTCTCTCTCTCTCCTCTTCTCTCTCTCTCTCTCTTTCTCCTCTTCTCTTTTCTCTCTCTCCTCTTACAACTCTCTCTCTCTAACATTTTTCTTTTTTCTTTTAATTAATTTTTTATTATATTTTACAAATTACACATTAATTATAAATATAAAATATATTTATTTTATTTTATTTTTTCTAATTATATTTATTATATTGAGGGTATTTAAAAAATAAAAATAAAAACAATTTATTTATAGATTTATTTCAAACACAAAAATATGAAATTCAATTGAATTTCATATTTTAAGTCGTCTTTTCAAATATAAGAATTCATTTGTAAATGAATTTTATTTGGAATTCATTTGTAAATGAATTTTATATTTATGATTCATTTGTTTCAAATGAATTGTTAAAATTAGTATGAGTTAGCAGTTGGATCACTTGTGGCTTGTTATCTTTATTTGCTATCAAGTGGAGCTCAATTACCACTTGAGCACTAAAAGGAAAGTGTTAAAGATAATATACGAAAAATTTCATATGAATTAAATATAAAAATATTGAATCAATTTATGTAAAATTTGGCTTTCCAACCTTAATAATTATCAGATAAAAAAAAACCTTAATAATTAATTTTTTTGAAATATGACACTCCTTAACCTATATAAATTTACAACATTATAATAAATTAAACAGTAATTTATTCTCTAATTAATATGAGCTATAATTAAACACATAATATTATAAAAATTTGATGAATATCAATTTGGTGAACACTTCTTGGGCAAAAAAAAAAAATTGGTGAACACTTGTTTCAGTTGAAAAAAAGAAGAAACAAAGTATAAACACGTGCTTGCTTGAAATGTTGAGAATTGAGATTACCACACAATCAAATATTCATGACAAATGACAACTGACAACTAGAAATCTTTAGGTAGAGAAAGTCTACAAGTGATTGCAATAGTCTATTTGCCTCAAGATAATTATATTATGTATTGTATTTTTAACTTATTTTAAATAAGGATTTTAGTTGGTAAAATCACTGATTTTTTAAGGAATTAATACTATGTTGATTCATATATTAAAATAATACATTTTGATTTAAAAATAAAACTATAAAAATATACATTAAAAAATATCAAAATAATAAATGAATTGAATATTTTATTTTTTAATATTTTACAATCGTACTGATAGAACATTACAATTGACAAGAAAACTGATAAATCACTATTTAAAAAAGCTAACAACAATATTTTTTGAATAGTTATTTAAATATTCACTTGTTGGATTACTTGTCATATTTAATAAATAATTATAAATATATCTTATCAATAAAACAAATAAAAAATTACTATTTTTATTTTTGTTTCTCTCTCATTCATAAAAAAAAAATGCTAATAATTGGTGATTAATTTAATTTAGTTAAGACATGAACTTCAAGTCCGACTACTTTAAGTAAAGCATACTCCAAAATAAAATTAAAATATACTTCGAAATAAAATTCTGAAACTTATTTAGGATATTCTTTTCAATTTGTAGGCTGATTTAATTATCCAACAATAACAATTTAATCTTAAGATATATTTAATAGGTGATAATGTAATGTAATATAATGTAAAGAGCGACTGCAATTTATTTATTTTTAATTCAATTTAGTTATAACATCTCCTGAACTTTTCAACTTCATTAATCTGTCACATTTTCAAAATTAATCTCATGAAATTTGTCTTTATCTTTGTATTGAAAGGTCAAACAAGCGGTGAAGGATCTTTCTGGGAAAGATGTCCAAGAACCCTACATTTTATTCTATGCATGACATTTCCACAACATATATTCTTATTACATAAAATACTACATGGTCAATAGGACAGATCTTAAACCAGTTATTTTTTATTTTAATTTAAACAGTTTATGATATTTCCATAAAATTTCTTTTTTAAGGGAGTTTAGAAGTACATTGTACGTATACTTATTTATGCGTTGAGCTTAAATTTTAAAGGTTTAATATGTCTGATTTATAATTTTCTTTATTAATTATAATTTATAGCTCGACCTACGAATACGACTAATTATACATTTTTACATTTAATTTATATATTTAAAAATTATTTTTTAAATATTAATTTAAGAATCAAACTCTGCAAATAAAAATGGGAGTAAATTTCCTTATCAATCAATCAAACTAGTTGTTCGGATCTAAAAGCAAAATTAAACAATTAGTATATTTACATAATTAAGCATTGTTATACAGAGAGATTAGACAGCGAAATATTCAAAATATAATATCTCCAAATACTTAATGTCCACATTGTATGCCTGGTCTTTAAAGCAGAGTGAAAAGTCAAAAATGTTTTTCAACTAATCTTAGCATTGTGGCTTGACTGATTATTAACGCATACTTTTCTTTTGGTTTATAATTATTAATGCATTCTTTAGCAGGGGTGAGCATTAATCGATAAAAAACCGATTATTCGAATAAAATTGATGTAATTTGATTAAATTAGTTCGATTAAATAAAATGATTAGTTTAATTCGGTTAAAAAACATAAAAAATTTTATTTTTGATTTTCGGCTCGTTTAAAAAGTTTTATTTATCAAATTAACCGAATCGATTGATTTACTTATTTTTTTTAAATAAATAAATTAGAAATTTCAACGTGCCAATTAGTTTATATACTGATTAAATTTTTTTTTTTTGAATTTATAATTTAATTGATGCACAATTAGTTTGTATAATATTATGATATAATATTTATTTTTAATATTATAAGACATTATTTCATGTCATGGTTTATTTATTTTTTTAATTTTCTCATATAAATAAATTAGAAATTTTCAATATTATAGATGACAAATATTCATAATATATTTAAATTTAAGACATTCTATAATATTTATTTTTTTTAATGAAAAAACACAATGTAAGTGATTTAATCAAAATATAATATTTCGGTTTAGTTAATTTAATTTTGTGATAATTTAAGTTTGATCGATTTAGTTAATATTTAATTTTGATTTGTTTAATAAATAAAAATTATTAAACGAATTGATGGATTGCACATCCCTATTCTTTAACCATACAAACTATGCATATAGAAAGAAACACATTCCCATATATTTTACTAAATTAAATTTGATACGTGAAAACTTATGTCTAATATTCTTCTAACTAGAGTAAAAAAAAAAAAATACTAAAAATCAAATTAATTTGCATCTTTGTTCCATATAACGTTCTCTATCATTTAATTAGAATATTATATATACGGATTAGTTTAACAATGATCATGTAAAAGTTGAGAGATTCTAAATTGGAAATGTAGCAAATTCCATGGAAAACCAGCAGAAATAATTAATTCTTCATGATTAGTAAAATTTTAGCTCATTTTATAATAATCATGGCAAATGAGAACATGTACTTATCTACATTAATTAGATTACTAACTAAATTAGTTAGTTGGTGGGTTATTAAAATGTATTTTAAAACAAATATCTAAGGAATTTTTTTTATAATTAATTCAATAAGAGTTATTGCGAATCATCAATCATGTGAAAAACTTAAAAGGAGATTTGTTTATGTTTTGGTTGGAATAGGATTCGGATTTAACTTGACATGCTCAAGTTCTTCAAGACTGTAATTTGAGACTAAACTTGAACTATGAATTCGAGGATTTCAAACCGATTCTAAATCTAGTTTTGATTAAATTTAAACCCATTAGGTACATACTAGAACCATGTAACTTAAATACTTTACTATTTCAAGAAATGATGGTTTTATTATAAGCTCTGTCTGTTACAATTAGTTGTACAAAAATAATTGGAATCCAATATCTAAATTTATGTCCCTATCTGTTAGCAAGTCCCACTAGAGCTATGCTATGAGGCATTTTCCAAACCAAAATTTGTCATTTCACTATCTACTTAGATTATGGTTCAAGGCAAAGACTACAAACTTAGTAGAAAAACTGTAATTGTCAGATTAATTTTAATTTTGATACTAAACTAAATAAATAATTTATAATAAATTAATTAAAAAAATAAATTTATCTTGAAATTATTTCATTTTGTTAGAAATTAAATGCATCAAGTCATTGACTTCTTCTTTACCTCATGAATGATGACAAAGCAGGATGAAAATCTTTCATGTTAACTAAAAGTTAAAATATTACAATAATATTGGATTACTTGTAAATTTTCATTGTAGAATTTAATAGCTATTGACTCATTGATGTGAATGTTAACTTCCTAATTCCTAATGCTGTTTGTTGAATTTGAATTTAACAGTTCAAAAATACAATTTGATTTATACAATCATATTTGATTTATACTATTTCAATAGAATTTGATTTATTTGTGATGATTCAATTTGATTTATAAAATTATATATATATATATATATATATATATATATATATAAAAGAAAAAGACTTTGTTATACCAACTGCATATAATACTCTCAATGTGAAAGTTATATGCGTGAATAATATATATATTCACAATAAATTTATATATATTAGGCCTAATGCATATTTTTCTCTTGAACTTAGCACAATTGATCAATTTACCCCATGATCTTTAAAAATAACTAATTTAAATACTAAATTTGATAAATTGCACATGCTTATCCCCTGATTGTCCATCAGTATAGCGCGTATTATTCACGCGTGCTGAGGTGGACAAAAATCAAATTTATAAGATTTTTTTCCACGTGGAGTATTGAATAATTATTATTTAACTCAAAATACTAAAATTACCATAATAACCCCTAATTTAAATTATAAACAACAAGGGCAAAACGAAATATTGTAACTATTAATTCAAATTCCTTTGATAATCTTAGCATTTCACTTGCAATCTACAACAGGTTCTTCATAGATTCTCATACTCAGTAATTCTTGCACTACGAAAAGTATGAATTTAAACAAGTAGAAGCTTTGGTTCATCATTGAGATTTGCGATAGGCATCGATATTGTAGTCAAAGCAAAAATTAGTGAGTTAGGGTTTTTAAATCTTGAAATTGTAATTTTTTTTTTGTTAATTCGCATTGATTATGATTTCGACTTGTTGGAAATTTCTATTCTAAATGGATTTTATCAACCAATATCGTTAGTATTTAATATTAGGGTTTTGTTGCAATAAAATTGAAAATTGAGGGTTATTGATTTGGGTTGTTAATTTTGTATTCTGTAATGGAGAGGTCGCATTCAGTGGTCAAGTTGGTCAAAAAAGTGAATACTTTTGTTGTTGGTGAAAATTATATGTACAATTGGTAGTTAAGCTAAGTATTCTATTTCTGTTTGTTTTTATTATTGTGAATTGGTGTTAAAATTGTCTGTACAGTTGTTAAATTTTGGCATTTATGTGAATAATAGACAGTAATAGTAATTTTTTGTTAATTATTTTTAATTAGGTAAGGATGGCAAATAAGTTTGTGTCAATACACTGGCATCATGGGGCAAGTTTGTAAATGACCCAAACCCTAGGTATGTTGGTGGTACTGAAGTTATAACTCCAAATTTGGACACTGATAAATTATCATTTTGTGAGTTAGATGGATATTTTTTAGGGTTTAAGTATAAAAAGATTGAAACTGTGTATTTGAAGATTGGGGGATAGACTGCTGTGGAGTGGCAATGTGTTTCTAGAAGTTTTAAATCAAGCAAAAGATGGGGATGTGCTGCATTTGTATGTCCAATGCCCTGTTGATGTTCCAGTTCATCCTGATTATGATAATGTTAATATGTTAGAAGGTATTTAGAGTGAAGTTGTACGAGATGATAGAATATGTGAGGGTGTTGATAATAATTATAGGGGTAATTCATCAACTGGATTACAAGAAGACAAATCTAGAGTAAATAATGTGCCTACAGTTAACTCTCAAGTTAATGAAGGTGCAAATTTGGGAGGTGGTGGCAGTAATGTAGAAGTAAATACGTATGAGCCTTGTAGAGGGATTGGAGCAAGTGAGGGTATCAGTGAAAATGATAGAAGTGGTGATAGTTCTTCATATGAGGAAGAAACAAAACAGATAACTGCAAGGGAGAGCATCAAAAAGTACAAAAGGAAAACAACAAAAAATACAAAACAACTCAAGTAGAAGATATTCTACTAAGTAAGGGAAGAGCAGATGTTGGTTTTGAGAATGACGACAGGAGGAGACACAGAGATAAAAGAAGACTAGGGGGTGATGAAGAATACATTGATAATTTTGATCCTGATAGTAAAAATGGCAGTGAAGATGATGAAGGTTTTGTTAATGCTTAGACAAGAAGGAAGAGGAATGTCTACTATGATTTAGATGCAGCAAAACTAGTGTTCCAGTTTGAAATGATATTTTTGAAAGCCAAGCAATTCAGAGAAGCATTGAGGAAGTATGAGATACTAGAAAGGGTTTCACTTAAGTTCAAGGTGAATGATCATGATAGAGTCAAAATTATTTGCAAAGATAACTTCCCTTGGTTATTGTATGGTAGCAAGGAGAAAGATACTGAAAATTTCAAGATCAATACATATATCCCACACCATAAATGCTCAACTACAAATACGCTGAAGTTTTGCAATTCTGGTTTTCTTGCTAAGCATTTCAAAGCAAGGATTAGTTCTCAACCTACCATAAAGTTAAGTGAAATTCAGAATTTGTGTAAGGATGAATTGAAGCTATATGTAGGGAAAACAATTTATATGAGAGCAAAGGCAAAAGTTTTGATTGGTGTGATGGGTGATTACAGAGTAGAGTTCCAACTGTTGCATGATTATATTAATGAGACATGTTTTGTCAAAATAAAGACATTAGAAGATGATACTAAAAGGTTTAAGAAGATGTATGTATATTTTAATGTTGTAAAGAAGGGTTTCCTTGAAAGTTGTAGACAGATTCTTGGTATGGATGAATGCTTATTAAAAGGTCCATTCAAGGGTCAATTGTTAGTGGTTGTGTCTAAGGATGACAACAACTAAATGTATCCAATAGTTTAAGTTGTTGTTGCAGTTGAGAATAAAAAAAAATTAGAAGTGGTTTATCTCAATTGTCAAGCAATACCTAGGAATTACTACTGGTGACGCAGAAGGTATAAGTACTCACTTTCATGCATTCTATTTCAATTTATTTATTACATTAACTTTACATTTGCATGCTATTTTATACATTTTATTGCTTTTTTTTTTATAGGGATTAAAATCTGCAATTGATGAAGAATTGCTTGAGGCAGAAAACAAAATGTGTGCAAGGCATGTTTGGTAAAATTAGTCAAAGAAATGGAGAGGTGTAGAGAGGAGGAAGAAATTTTGGAAGTGTGCATGGTCACCATTTGAGGCTTTGTTTAAAGATAAGTTGAAAGAGCTGTCAAAGTTAGGTAATGGTATTGTAGAAGATTTAATTTACTATAATCATACTACTTAGTATAGAGCTTACTTCAATTTGGATTGCAAGTGTGATGCAGTTGATAATAATATGTTAGAAATTTTCAATGGGTGGATTTTGGCTAGTAGGATGAAGAGCATTTTTAGTATGCTGGAAGAAATAAGAGTGCAAATAATGAATAAGATTAGACAAATGAAGGAGTTTGCAGATACATGGATGTGTGATATCTCACCTATGGCAATGACAAAATTACATCAAAATAAAGATTGGTCTATGAATTATAGTATTGTGTAGAATGGAGAGGGTGGATTTGAGATATTAGATGGTAAATATGGACATACATACTATAGATTTAAGGTTGCAAAGGTGCACTTGTAGCATGGGAGCTTAAGGGATACCATATGCACATGCAATATGTGCAATGAATCATATAGATATGGATCTTGATGACCATGTTGCACATTGGTATAGGAAAGAGACTTATTTGAAGGCATATAGCAATCCCATCCAACTTGTGAGGGGTATGGCTTTATGGGAAGAGTTTGGAAAGGGTTCTATTGTGCCACCAAAGGAGGATAAAAATGCCTGAGAAACCCAAAAGGAATAGAAAGAAGGATCCAGATGAAGGGAAAAAAAAAAAGGTAAATTGTTAATGAGAGAAATTTCAATGACATGTAGCATATTTAAGTGTACTGGACATAACAAAAAAAGATGTAAGCAAACCAAAACAAGAGAAAATCAGATATTAATGTGTATTGCTTCCATATTTTTGAATATTATAGTTATTATTTATATGATTGCAGTAGATAATTTCTAAATATATTG
>CATKHJ010073602.1:0-21354 GCA_949750685.1 Vernicia montana | reverse complement strand
GTGTCTTTTTTGCCTCGCGGTATTTCACCTAGCCTTTCCTAGGTCTTTCACTCTCTCAACAGAGAACTGTCTTACGGATTTTTGCCTAGCCTTTCCTAGGACTTTTTTACCTCGCCTAGCCTTTCCTAGATATTTCACTCTCTCAACAGAGAGCTACCTTGCGGAATTTCGCCTAGCCTTTCCTAAGTCTTTTTGTCTGGTGGTCTTTTGCCTAGCATTTCCTAGGTCTTTCACTCTCTCAACAGAGAGCTGCCTCGAGAACTTTCGCCTAGCCTTTCCTAGGTCTTTCACTCTCTCAATAAAAAGCTGCCTTGCAGACTTTCGCCTAGCCTTTCCTCGGTCTTTTTGCATCCTCTTATGAATCTGCAGCTTGACTCCTCGATCTACCATTTTCTGAATTACCTCTATGATTTTCTCTAAATATTTGATCATGGAAGGCTCCTTGGCTTTGAACTCTTTTTCTATCTGCCCGACGACGAGCTGGGAATCACTGTAAACTTTCAGCGATGTCAAACAAAGATAGTCTGCGAACATTAGTCCTTGGATTATTACTTCATATTCTGCGATATTGTTGGTTGCCTCGAATCCAAGTTTTAAGGCATATTCTATCATAAACCCTTGTTCGTTCTTTAAGACTATTCCGATGCCACTTTCTTTTTTACTACTAGCCCCATCAACAAATAGTTTCCAACTTAATTCATCTTCACAGCTTGGTTCTTGCGGGTCTAGCCCTCAGAAATTAACAGGACGGACTGATTCCCACTCTGACCTGGGACTATGGCACTTACTGTTGCAATGTGGATGCTACATTAGTATTTGAGGCTAGTCCAGGCGGAATGACATGGGTCTCAACATAATTTTCCACCCCTGGGTGGATTTGGGAACTTTTAGGATCTCTGGGAAGGTTTTTTCGATTATTATTATCTTCCGATTGAACCATATTTCTTGATTAAATTCTTCTATAGGTCACAAAGTTTGAGAATATTTAGGAAAGATTTATAACTAATCGTTCCCCACTGACGACGCCAATTTGATGAAGCTATTTCTAGCCAAAGTAGAATAGTTCCACCTTATTTGAACTTGATTGCAAACTGGTACGACATATAAGAAGAAACAAGAGTCAAGTGGGTTAGGCGGGGTGCCTAGCAATGCCACTATGACGATCAAGTTAGATGACTGATTCAATTGAGAAGATTAAGAACAATGTATTGTATTGTCTCAGTGTATGTGAATGTACCCTAGAGGTTTGATTTATTGAGGTTTTTATAGAGTATAAGTCCTTACATGAATTGAATATCGATTTCTTTGACCGGTTCGGATTTGGAATGTCATTTAGCATGATTTCATCTTCCTACATAAAAACGAACTTCGTTCCATGGTGGCCTGATTTTGAATTTTTAAGTATATTAGATTGGGTCGGACCCAACTTACTTCACAATCCAGTTTGGTATATTTTATCCCTTATTAATTACTATTATTTATTATGTAACTCACGATTGGACCTTCCTAATATATATATTCTTCGATAATTTACATTTACATTGCCGTATGCCATGAGAACGCCAGCTTTTATAATTAATTATTCTCCCTAGATTTCACGTGAGACTTCAAATTCCAATCTCCAACTAGGCATATTTTGATAAACTAGCACTAATAATACTTAAATAGGATCACTATCCAATGTCTAATTAATCTATATAAACAATTAGTAATTATTAATTAATCTCTGATTTACAAGATCCAATGTACGATTATGATCTATTTGTCAGATTAATAATTTATTGTAAGCTAGTAATTGCATCTTTGATATGTAAAGTTGTTAGCCTTCAATCGCACCTAATCTCTCATAACCTTATCAGTTATCCCCATTAGCAAATATTTAATATTAGTACGTACCAAATGTTCCCTCCATCACTAACCCATATAATGCCTCCATTATCACGAGCATATCCAATTTGTTTCAATTTTTTAAAGTATAAAACTTATCCTTTGTTGCATTTGCATAAAATATTATAGTGGTAGTATATTTTTTGATTGGATAATACTTTATATTCTCATGCTCAAAAATAAAAATAAAAATTTATCGTTTATTTGTCCTTGCAAATTTAGTATAGCCATAATGCATATCTAATTAGGGAAAAAAAATCTAGATTTGATTCACCTTCTCTTATGCCAAATGCTTTTAATTAATTAATAAATAGAAGCTAAAAGCAACCACAATACATGAAAGGAAAATGTTATTATTTTATAAATGAGTTAAGATAAAAAATAAAAAGAATATAAAAAAAAGAATAAGAATAGATTTTATTGTCAAATTTAAAGAATATTTTCTCCGTTTCACAATAATAGTCGTTTTATAAAGAATTTTTTTATTTCAAATTATTTGTCATTTTAAGAGTTCAATGTAACATTTATTAGTTTTTTTTTCAACTTTATCCTCATCCTCACTTCAATATTTCATATGTTTTTTCTTATTTGGTGAGAGAAAATAGGATATATTTGTCTATATTGATTAAAATTAAAGGTATTTAATAGTTTTCTTAATATGTGTGCATCCTTCTAAAACGATTATTATTTTGAAACGGATGGAGTATTTATTTTTATTTAATTTAATTATAATGTGTAATATAATTTTGCTCTCTTTACGGGCGTAGAGAGTAGAAAATTTATATTAAAATTTCATAAATTTAAATAGATCTCTTATATTTATAAATGTAGAGTGTATTATATCATTTTCTAAATTTATTTTTGGTATACATATCCATATGCAATTATACTTTTTTATTATTATTATTTTTAAGTAATAATATAAGATGCATTTTGATAAGTAAATATTTGAAATAATTGGATATTTATATTTGATGTTATTTAATTTTATTTATATTATTCATAAAGTATAAATATAAAAACTAGATTCATTTAGTGGGTGTTTGATAAAAAATTTTGATGCAACTGTTAGTTTTTTTATTCTCAATAACTGCATCAAATCTGTTTGATTTTTTTTTTTTAATTATAATTGTTAGCTGTTAGGTAGTTAAATAATTGTTATTTACAAAAGTTTCAATTTGAAACTTTTTTTTGCAACAATTCATACTTATTTAAATAAAAAAACTTAATTACTCTATTAAAAAATAATATTTAAAAGAAGGGTAAATATTAATACTTATTTTTAACGGTCATTAAATATATAAACAACATCTAATAATAATTTTACGATATTAATAGCTATCAAATACTAGCTAACAAATAATAGTTGCTACCAACAATTAAATCAAACTGGCCTTAATTTTTTCTCTATTCTTTTATAAGCCCATATGTCAAGAGTTCTCACAAAAACTAAAAACTATTAGGGTTGATTTAAATTCATTTGACATAATTAAATATTTAAAATTTAACATTATATTTATCTTTTATAATTTTATATTTAAAATTTCAACTCAAACCCAAAATTATTTCAAATATCGAATTATCCAAATGAATCTCAAAAAATTGAAGTTAAAGATAAAGAATTTTCAAAAGGAGAAAAAAAAAAAGTTAAGCCTAGTTCCCAAGCATAGTTTTAAAGAAAAAAAAAAATCAAGCTGAAATTATTAGACTTTATTATCATTTCAAAAATCTCGAGTTGAATTTATTAATAAGATATTTTTTAGCATTGAAAAATAGGAGACTCGAAATTTTAAATTTATTATATAATCGAGAGATGTACTATCAATAGACTATGGGTGCGTTTGTGATTGATGTTAAAGGTTAAAAAACAGCTTTTATAATTTTTTTGATTTAATTGATTAATTTTTATAATTTTTTATAAACTGTTTTTTCAAACCTACTTCTAGAAAAAGAATCAATTTATTTACTTCTGAGAAAAAATAATTTTAAAATTAATATAATTTTTTTTTTTTTTTAAAAAGTGCTTTTGAAAAACTTAATTCCAAATATAACCTGTATCTGCGAATGCGAATTTACTAATAAGCTGCTCATAATATTTAAGTATAAAAATGGTCCAATTAATAAGTTCATTTATTTATGATCAGCTTATAAATTATTGATTTTTAAAAAGAATATAAAAATTTATCCAATGAAAAATTTGTTGAAAAAAATATATGATAGGATATAATTAAAAAAAAAAAGTGTATTTAAGGAAGAGATTATTACTAATGAAATTCAGAATTTTTGGAATCAAATTTACCCGGTAAATTTAGCTTCGATTGAAATTTCAATTCGATACTTTTTTTTTTTTTTTAAGAGACGACCTGTTATTATTATTATTATTATTATTTTGCCAAATAGAGACGACCCAATATTATCATTTAATAAATTTTATTTTTTTATGCCAGATATTTAATCAAAAGCTGGTTAGTTGATTTCTAGGTAGTAAGATAATCTTACTTTAGAAAAGGATACATAACATATATTTGACATGCAGTAACTTATCCAAAAGGGATTACTATCCATTAGGTAAAAAAAAAAAAAAAAGAGGTAAAAAAAAAAAAGAGGTCACTATCAAGATTGTAACCCTTGATTTTCTATGCTTTTTTTTTTTTTTTTTTTTTTTTCTTTTTTGCACAGAGATTTTCTATGCTTTGTTCTCATGTACTTCTCCCTTTAATTAATACTGGTTGGACCCCGCTTGCAAAGGTCCAACTCTAATTTAATACAATTATTTATATTTACTAAATTATTATTATTATTGTTATTTTTACAACTTATATAATAAAAATATATAATTTGAACACTTTTATGATTTAAATATTAATTATGAAATTATAAAATTAAAAGAAATATAGCAATTTTAAAATATTTAATATTTAATTTAATTATTATTAAAGTATAATTTAAATTAATTATCTATACAATATAACTTAAATTGATTAGCAATGAGAATCACATGCATTTATTTAATTAAAATAAAAAGTTAATAACTCAAGTAATAAAAGAAACAAAATATAATAAATAAAAATATTATTCTTTCTTTTTCTTCTTGAATATATAAAATAAATAAATAAAAATATTTGAAGTGTTTTTTTAATATTATGAAAAAAAAATGTATGATAATATTTAAAGAAAATATTTTATTAAAAAAAAGAGCTATCCATCTAAATAAATAGCATAAAGAATTAAATCACAATAATTTTTCTCTCATCTATATCTCTTTTATTATTTTCTTTTCTTTTGATCATTGGAACAAACTTAATAAAATTATTTCAGTACCTATTTTGATGGGTTTCTCTATACATTTTGAAAAATATTTCTTAACTAAAATAATTTTAAATTTATTTGTATCAATAATTATTTTATTTTTGTACAACATTTCTTTAAAATTTATTTTATTATTGAGAATTAGCTAAACATATCTTTTATTATTAAAAATAATTATGAAATTATTTTTAAATTTCTCTATGAATAGTTGGAAATTATACTCAAATAAAAATATTATATGCCATGTTTAATATTATTAATTATTATTCATAATTATATTAATTTAAAATACTTGACATATATGATTTGTTATATAAATAGATAAATGTTCATTTTCATTATGGATAATAATAGTATTGACTGATCATTGTGGGTGTAATGATAAATGCTCGGAATCACATTATTATTATTATTATTATTATGTTAAACTTAGTAACAACTACAAAAGAATTATTATTTCAAAATAAATATTACTAATTAGTTTAGAAACAATGAAAAACAAAAGGAAAGAACAAAATATCCATACCCATAAACATGATAAATTATAATTAATTAGGATAAAGAAAAATATTTTAGTTTGGAAGTTAATATTTTAAAATATTACTTATAATATTTTTTACTATTATTAACTTATTAAAAAATATTTATAAATTAAAAAAATAAATAAAATATGCACTATAGTGAATAGTCTCTATAGACTATAATATGCACTATTAATTAATATATTTATAAATTAAAAAAGAAAAAAAATAAAAATAAAGTAAATGGGAAAAAGGGTAAAACTGTAATATATGAACATTGTAAGGATATAATAGTCACTGTGGGTGACAATAGTGAATAGTCTCCATAAACTATACATTTTAAAAATGAAAAAAATAAAAAAAAATAAGTAAATGAGATAAAAAGGTAAAATTGTAAATATATAAATATTGTAAGGATATAATAACCATTGCAGTGTCACCCACGGTACTTTTTATGTAGATATATAGAATATCTTTAGTCAAAAAAAACCTATGCTTTTCTTAATTCTTTACCAACCCCACCCACATCCTTTTTCCTGTTCCCAAAATGCCCTCATCTCCCTCGCCAACCCTTTTCAATTTTCAGAACCAACGACTCAATTAAGATGTAACTAATAATATGCAGTCTTCTCCTTAATTTTTTATTTCGATTTAATATTTAAAATTAAATTTTTTTTTGCAGAGGAGAGATGAAATTAAATATAAATTTATTGTCCACAATATATATATATATATATATATATATATATATATATATAAGACTGTTAAATTATATTTTAATGTGCTTAAAATTAAAATTTTTAACACTTAAATATTTTAAATTATATATAATTATTATTTTAAAAGCATTTTTTCTTCAAAAGATATTATATATATATATATATATAATACCATTATTTTGAAATCTAGATTGATCCGAACTATTCAATGGAAAAAATAAAAAATATGTCTACAGGTCGATTTAGGCTAGCTTGAAAAATCAAATAGACGAAAAAAAAAAAAAAAAAAAAAAACTCGGTAACCGAGATGAATCGGTTTGAGTTTTCTGGATTAAACGGATTTTGAAAATCGACAGGTAACATCAACATTGATGATTTTCATATAAAAACTTGATTATTATGTATATATTATATTTATTTTTAATATATAAATAAATAATAATAAATACTCAGTTCGATTTTTAATAACTTGTTGTAAAAATATATTAGTCTATTTAATTTAAAATTATTTTCAATATATTATTTTTTTAATTTAAGTGTACTCCTTTAAAACGAGAATTATTGAGAATCAGATGAAATATTGTTTAAAATTGTGATTCAATTTCTATCAAACTCTGACCAAAAGCTGGATTAGGTTTGAAAATATAATACTACAGTACATATATCATTACACATATCAATAAATACAATCAACCCAATTTAGACAAAGAAACAAATTAAAACAAACCCAATCTGCACAAGAAACAAACTCGAATAACCCCTTACCAAAAGAGCTCTTGATCCCAGGGCTTCAGATTAATAAATTAAAATTTTTAACTTATAATTTAAACTATGAATATTAAGATATTAGGTTTTTAAATACTTTTATAATTTACAATACACATAATTAAGGTTGAAATCATGTTCTTAGTTCCGACTAAAAACAGGTCTACATATCACAAATCACAAAATGAATATAATTTATTTCGCTGGTTCCGTCAAGATTCGTACTCAAATGAATGACTCAACTAAACATTCAAAATTAGAATTTAAAATTTTCACAATTCCTCTGCAATTTCTGCTACAATATCGATGAAGTTAGCATATCACACGATTGTGATACTCTTTTGATCACACAAACAGTCATCAAAATTTAAAATAAAAATCCCAACCCCAAAAATTCAAAAAAAAAAAAAAAAATACCCAATCTAAATCTATCACGTAATTAAGAAACAGAAAAAACCTGTAATAGTGGTGAATTCTTTTCTATTGATACTCGATGTTATTTTCTGATATTTCTTCGGGGAAATAAAAAAAAAAAGAAATTATAAAAGAAGACCTCCATTTCTGAATATTTTTAGTCTTGAAATCCAGTTTTTTCCCAAATTGCATTTCTGACCCTACTCAGATCCCTTCCTTTCAAAGTCCTCCCTACCCCTTCGTGAACAGAAAACGATGCGATCCTCGTCCTCGCCATCTGCCTCGCTAAAAACTCGTGCGGTGGGACTCTCGCTCCTCCTCCGTCGAAATAGTCCTCGCCGTCCACGTCATCATCGTCGTCATCCGCATCTCTCCTCCGATTCTCTCTGTACTCGTCTTTCAAAATCTTTGACCAGTCCGGTATGTTCACCGGAAGTGACGAGGGCGTCCCGCCGGCTGCGTCACTACGTCTAGTCGCTGATGCTACTGCTACTGCTGCTGTCGATTTCTTGGTGAGTCTCGAACTCGGCACAGCTTTACGAAACTCGGGCGAGTTAGAACGAGTTGCTATTGAGTTATTGTAAATGTCAGACTCGTCGAGTTCGAAAGCTGTAGACTCGTGCGTGAGCGGCGCGTGGTGGTCGCCGGACAAAAATCGGTAGTTTTGTCTTGCAAAATAGCTTTTACTGGTCGCCATTGAAGAAGATGAGAGCTTATTTTATGGCTTTGCGGTTTTCGCTTTTGGCTTTTGGCTTCTGCGTTCCGTCTCTGTCTCTGTCTCTCTCTCTCTAATTTCTATATACTTCTGCGTTTTCTGCTTAAGGGTTGTTTGTTTCTCCTTTTCATCGAAATGGGAAGGTTTTGATATGCTTTTATAAAGGTTTTTAGATTACAATATAATGGATAAGGCTAGCTTTTTTTATTTTTTGCCCTTTTTAGTTTTTTAGTTTTTTTTTCCTTTTTTTCTCTCTGTAACTTCTTGAATATTTAATTACGGATATACCCCTGTATCTGTTTCTTCGAAATGCCACATTGGATTTTTCCAGTTACCTACCTGGAAAGAACTTTTTCTTTTAAATTTTTTTTTTTTTTTTTTTGGATAAAATCAAAATCCATTGCCTCATCATCCATTATTCTCTCTCTCTCTTTCTTATTTTAGCTAAAAATATTTTATTTTCAGGTATAATATATATAAAGTTGTAAGATAAAATTAAGGGTAAATAACTCCAAAAACATTAAAATTTAGTATTTTTTTAATGTAGTCTCAAAAGAAATTTTTTTTTTTAAGAAAATACTTAAATTTTCAGAATCATTTCACTCAGAAGTTACTGACCGAAATCCTTACCTGAAAAACTAACGTGGACTGTCATGTAGGATGGGCATACTGACTCAGCTTGCTACCTGGATACCACATCAGCAAAAATTTTCACGTCAGCTTGACACGTGGATTAATGACAAAAAGAAAATAAAAATATAAAAATATTTTTTTAATACCTAAAATATTCTCTTTGGGCATTGATACTAATAAAATGAAGAACAATTACTAGTAAAATGAAGAACAATTACACAAATTTATTTCTTTGGGAAAAAAAAAAAAGAATTGCATTCCAAGTGACTTCATTCCTTTCAATCATTTCATTAAAAACTTGACTTGAGGCGTCCAATCCTCTTCAAAACTTACTTGGGTAAGAATCTCGCCATCCTCTCATCTTTAAGTCCCGCACAAACTGGCAACACAGTTGCAACAATAACAATGTTTGGCCAAAAGCCAGACCTCAAATTCATTTTACAAAACAAATTAAGCGCCTCCAAATAAAACTCATTAATCGAAAACACTCCAAGAATTGTATTCCATAACACAACATCTCTTTCAAGCATTTCATGAAACACCCTTTTCGCATCCCTCAAATTCCTATAATTACCATAGATCAACAAAAGGGTATTACCCACAAAGACATCCAAATCAAAACCAAGCCTAAACACAAACCCATGAATCTCTAAACCCTTCTAAACATTCAAATTCTCTCTATTTAATTCATTTTTTGTCTCAACCACTTTAGACCACATCTCTAGAGCCTAGCTCGTTGATCTCTCAAACAACTGTATTAGCCCTCAGGTCTTATATTATGATATATCTCGTGTACCCAAACGCTTCACTAGTGACTGCCGTTCCGATTAACATACTAGTATCCTGCATCCACGTCAGTTTCCCTGGAACCATATGCTTCACTGAGCTCCCGGATTGTCTAGCAATCTCCAAGTCAATCTCGAGTGTCGATTTATCTATTACTAATATACAATTCTCTTTGTGCTAACAATCGAAAGAAGCGAAAACGTGATTCGGTGAATCAGCAATTGAAGTTATTTGGGCTTTATAGATTCTCGAATCGGAGGAGTCAGTCTAGTGAATTGACCCAATGTGGCTAGCGCTGCAAAAATCATAGAAATGGAGACCAACATTGGAATTGGATCCAACAACCGCAACTTAAGGCAAGATTCGGCGGATTGAAGTGATATCCTCAAGGTGGGTACGGAAAGTGTTGAAGTGACTGAGTTTCCAATCATAAGATGAAATTTGCTCTCCGTGTGCGATCCAAACAGAGCCATCGCTAGTTGCAGCAGTAAAAGTAGTGGGGAAACCATCGGAGGCAGGGTGGATGGGTCACTGGAGAAACAGAAAACAGAGAGAGGAGGAGAATGGGTCGGCAGACATTGTGAGGGAGAGTAATATGTGATAGAATCGGGAAAAGAAAAAGATAAAGATAAAAAAAAAAAATAGATAGCAGAAAAAAAAAGAAATGAAAGAAAAATTAAGAAAAAAATTAATTTGCCATGTGGCATGATGACGTGTCAGTTTTTAATGATGTGACGTCTAGCTGGCTAGCTGAGTCAGCAGGTCTCTCTTATGTGGCATACCACATCAACTTCTCAGGCTAGGTTTCCGGCCAGTAACCTCCATATGAAAAGTTTTTGAAACTTTAGATATTTTCCTGCAAAAAAATATATATATATTTAGTGATTATATTGAAAATATACAAAAGTTTAATGATTTTTTGAGCTATTTACCCATAAAATTAATCATATTAAAATTAAACTATAATAAAATTATAAACTTGTTAGAGGTTTATTTATTTATTTAACTTTTTTACCTAACAAACTAAAGTAGGGTCAAATGATTCGTTTTATACAAAAATAAATAAATAGTGCCAAATGGCTTAATAAGTTAATAGGATTAATTAAAAAAAAAATCATTAACTTTTACGAAATTTACAATTACAACATGAATTTTTAATTTTGATAAATCTAATAACATTCTTTCAATTTTTCCAAATTTTGTATTAGCCTTACGTCATGCCAAATTTTCGATTGTCAGAGCTGATGTGGTAATTTTTTTATTAATATTTTTGTCACGTCAGAATCTGACTGAAAATAAAAAAAAAAAAAAAAAAAAAGAGGAAAACATCAAATTGAATAGAAACTATTTCAAAAACAAAAATGGAAATGGAAATCTGGAAAATCAAAAGCAAGCAAAGGACCAAAGCTCATCGGGAACGAATGAGACAATTGGCAAGGCTCGAGCAATGGTAGTGATGGTGAATTTGTTGGTGTTGATGGCAGTGCAGGAACTCATTGTTGTGAGGTGCCGCTAGCCGAAATGGCTATGAAGCTCGATTCACGAGCTGTGGCTTACTGCTACCGATTATTGAGGTCAGGATTTGGCCACTGGTTCACTACGATAGAGGTTGTGGGTGACTAAAGGAAGCCGACGATGGTGGAGTGCAAGTCTGGATTCGTGTGGTGCTCACCGAATATTCAAGAATCGAGCTCAAACTTGTTGCCATCGACGTTGAGTTTGGCTGGACTTGCAAGCTCTATCCGATCGATGATGATACCGAATTTTTGGTGTTGATGAAATTAGCAATGGAATCAAACTTGGTGTTTTTAGTGACAGTTTTTTATTTATTATTTTTTTAATTTCCAATTAGATTTTGATGTGACAAAAATATTATTAAAAAATTATCACGTCAGTTCCGACAGTTAGAAATTTGGCTTGACGCTTTGCCGGTGCAAAATTTGTCAAAAATTAAAAAAATGTAATCCAATTTGCTTAAAATAAAAGTTCATGTTATAATTGCAAATTTTGTGAAAGTTCATGATTTTTTTGTAATTAACCCTAGTTAATATTATTAAAGAAGCAATTAATATGATAATTAAAAGGATTGAAATTAGCTATTTATTGTACTACAACTTCTAAGTAAAAATATTCCATTCTTAATTACTCAATCACGACTCTTTTTTCTAGGTTTTTAGAGAGAGAAACTCTTACCTCTCTCTCTATAACTTTTCTTTCGCATTCTTTTTTGGGTCATCGTCGATCTTTTTTAAATCCGTAGTGAATCATTATCTTTTATTTTTTGTTTTAATTTTAATTTTATTATTCAATAATGTTCATATTTTTTTTTAAACATGTGTGATTTTTTTAATGTTTATTTCATTTTTGATGGTTTATTTATTTATTCCCTTTATGGTTGATCTTTCTTTTTCCGTTGATTTATTATTTGGTCGACAATCCAATCAAAATTGCAATATTTATTTTTGGCATTAAATCTACGTTTATTGGTGTCCAAATCGAATTTATAAAAAAACTATCATAATAGTCGAAAAGTGACAATTATTTACTTATGGGTATGATCCAATATTTATTTCAAACCGAAATTATTGCTATTTTTATTTATATTTTTAATTTGTTTTTATATTATTTTTGAAGAATTACAATATTGAAATGTTTCATAATTATGTATTATTCTATTTTACTAAACGATGAATATTTAGATTTTTCTCTCGAAAGAAAAATATTTCATTCTTCAAAAAAAAAAAAAAAAAAAAACTTCTAAGTATATATTCTATTTTTTTTTTTAAAGGAATACATACATGTAAATGTAAAAACTCATGCAGTTAAAACTTTCACTATTCGTTGCTTTAAATTAAAAATATTTATTGTATAAGATGGATAGTTCATATTTCCTCTTTTCTTACAAAATATTATAAGTAAATAAGAAAATATTATTGTTTATTTAAATGTACTATAGATATTATTAGCGGTTAGTTTTTTTTTTAAGATACTAGTGGTTAGTTATTTAAAAACTTATTTTTTGTATGTTTTGAATAATTAAGATAAAAATAAGAACAAAATTAAAGGCAATACCTCATGATTTATGATTGCACACAACCATACCTTAACTTACCTAAAAAAAAAAAAAAAAACCTTAAATTAAAAGTATAAATACTTATGTAAAATTCTGAATTTCGAGAAAATTAAATTTTAATTTATTGAGTTTTTTTTAATTATCGTTTGTAAGGTAATTAGTTCTATTCAAAAAAATTAACAATTATATAGTTTATGCCATTGTTTTAAAAATCAGACCAGTGATCGAATTGGTCAGATTATCGATTCGTGGTTCAATCGATCAGACTAGTTGAATTGATGATCCGACCAATTAGATAAAATCTTTTCATTTTTTTTTTTCCAGGTTCCCATTAATAGAAGTCCGACCGGTTAAAATCGGCTTAAAACCGATCAAATAATGGTTTAATTGGAAATATGGTTTTTTTAGTAAATCAAACCGAACTGGTCAACGATTCTCAATTCAACCGATTGAATCGACCGATCCAGTTTTTAAAACACTGGTCTACGCTACAAAGACATAGAAAATTAATGTGATTGTCAATTAATTTGTTAGTAAATTTAATTTAAAATATGTAGTGAAAATTTAAATTATTTGAACTTTTGATTATAATAAAATCCTTATTGTTTTTTCATATATCATCCTATATGTATTCATAAGATTGCAATTTTCTCTATATTATATTTAATGATTTACTCCCTCCGTCACAAAAAGGTTGTTCATTATTCATTTTTAATATATCTCAAAATGTTTGTCCACTCTAAAAATAGATATAAGTATTTGTCCATTTTATCTTTATTAATTGAAAAGTGTAGTAGTCTATTTTTAAAATTAATAAAAAATGTAGTAATAAATAACTATAAGTAAGGGTATAAGTAAAAAATATAATAAAATTTATGAGTTGACAAATAATAAATAATATTTTCTTAAACTATGTGAGAAAATAAAGTGTACAATTTTTTTGGGATTGAGGGAGTAATAAATACTCTCTCCATTCATTTTTATCTATTATTTTTTATTGTTTCACAAATATTAAGAAATAATTAACTGTTTTAAATTTCAATAATAAGATGACTAAATTATCATTATTAATTATAGAGTAATAGATAATATATGATTAATTATAAAGTAGATAATAAGGATAAAATTAAAAAAAAAATCAAAATTTTATTGGTTTTTTAAAGTGACAAATATTAAAAAAAAAAAAACTCTTTTAAAAAACTAGATAAAAAGGAATTAATAAAGTAACAATAAGTCAAATTCAAAGTTAAGGAATTTAATGCAATTTTCTTAAGAGTTTGAGATTTAGATATGTGCTTTATCAACCAAAAAAAAAAAAAAAAAAAACTAATTGAGTATGATGATATTTATTATTTTAGTTGCCATTATTATTATTATTATTATTATTATAACAAATATCATAAGAACACTAGTTAATAAATAAAAATTCAGTAATAATTAAATAAATAAATTTAAAATTAAATTAAATTAATAAAAAATAGAGATTTTGATATATCACTTGAGATAATAGTGTTTGTAACGAAATATAACTATCAAAATCTCTAATTTTTTTTTTATCAAACTCATTTTTATATTAATTTATTTATCTTTATCTAAATTAATTGTTTTATAACTACATTTTATAAGAAATAATAGTTATTAATCAGTGTTCTTAGGCATTCGTTAGAAAAATCGTTATTGTTATAATAATAATAATAATAATAATAATAATAATAATTTTTTTTTGCACAAAATAATAATAATTATTATTATCAACTATAATTTAAACAGTTAAAATCTTTCTGTTATACTCCCTCTGTCCCATATTATTTGACGTTTTAAAGAGGAATTCTTATTTCATAAGACTTAACGTTTTCCTATTATCTATAAACAATTAATTAACTTTTTCTAAATATACTCTTATTTAAATCTTTTTTATAATATAACAATTGTTCAACACATTTTTAATATTTTTTTTCTTCACAATACTCATTGTTCCTATAAACAATGAATATGATCGTTCATTGGAAGAAAAAATATATATTGAGAAATGAGTAATCGATAGTAGTGTAATTCTAATAGTAATAATTGTTTCTTTTTAGAAATTTACAAATAAAAAGTGAGGAATTTCATTAATTAAGAATAGTTTAGTCTATTAGATATATAATAAATCAAATTCTTAATTAGCATGAGGAAACTTTAAACGACAAATAATATGGAACAGAGGGAGTAACTACATATAAAAACAAATCTTTCTAGAGAGAAACTAAATTAGCTAAAAAGAAGTCCAACTAATTACACTATTATCCATATAATCCAAAAACTAAACTAAAAGCCATAAACTGAAATCAAATGAAGGGTAAAGTGCCATGTGTTTAAAACGCCATAGTCCTCTAAGGCTGTGGATGAGCGCCACGCCATATAAAAAATAAAACAGTAACGTATTAAAAAACTAACCGCTGCTATTGGACAAAAATAGGGGTATTTTGGGAAGAAAAAAATTGTCTCTTACGAGAATAAAACAATATTTGTACAGTACTTAGTTACCAATTTGTCGCGACGCGAAGCCAAGGGTGGGGGGTTCATCTGACCTAGGTCTAGAAAAGAGGACAAAAGTGGTCCTGTTTAGACGATCGAGGATCACGACACGTGTCCAATCTTTTGATCAAATTCCACGTGGCGTAGTCTTGTCAGGCATTGAAGGTGAGGGCGTGAATCGCACGTGAAGTGGGGTCCCCTGTCCCCACTAAGATCTAAAGCGTCCTTCTTGCCAGCTGGACTCTGCTCTGTCTTCTCAAACTCGACATTGTAAAATCTCCTCAATTTATCTATTATCCCTTATCCCGATAAATTGATATATTTTTTTAATTTCTTAACATTAAAATAAAAAATAATTAAAAAAAAACCGAGGGACGGGTGTATATGGGTTAGATGGAGCATCACACTTTATATGTGAAAGGGAAATTTATTCTTTTGAAATTTTAGTTTTATTTTTCTTTAAATTTTTTTAGTCAAGATTATGATAAAAGCGATTCAAGATAAATAAATTATACTAAATAAATTCGAATAATGAGTTCATGATTCTAAAATTCCATTGATAATGTGTTTTTTGCTGGCTACCACAAGAATATTAATTGGGTGGTTGCTATAGTTTTGCATTACTAATCTAACAATGACATTTCAATGTGTTTATATTGATAATATCTTGCATTATATATTCTTGGTTCTTCCAAAAAGTTGATATTGTTATAATAATAATAATAATAATAATAAAGAGATACTTGTGCTATATCTATAATAATAATAATAATAATAATAATAATAATATTTAGGCTATCAGATATTATTGGAAAGTGATTTTACACTGAACAATGATAAAATTATTTAAGAACTTATAAATGAGTTGATATTAGATCTAACACAAATTAATTGATTTTGTGCTAATAGATTCTGACACTTACTCACTTATAAATTTACGTGTATATGAACTTATGAATTTTAATAGATATATCATTTTTCAAATTTTATAATTAATTAATTATAAACTTTAGTCCAATTACTTCTTATAGTATTTTATTGATTTGATTCATGATGAGAATATATAAAAGAAATATATATTTTTCTTTATTCTTTAGTTATAATATAAATGATTTACTTTATCATGCTGTAATAGTGTACTCAACACAGTACTTTAAAGCTAATCCAATAATAACAATAAAAAAAAACCAATTGTTATAGTTTCATTTTATATATGTACAACAATATATCATATTCCATTATAGTTTATAACTTATACTTAATGGTATAATGGTGATACATTTACATTTCTTTTACATGTTTATGAAGCTCAATCACATGATATTTTATTTTCAAGAGATGGATACTATCTATACAAATGTTGTTGAATTAATAGGTTGAGTTCAGGTATGTTCATAAGGGTTGTATAAATTTGGATTTATTAGTTATTAATTAATTATAAAAGTAATTAATTAATATAAATAAATAATATAATAAATATATTATTAAATGAAATCCTAAAAGGATTTAAATAATTTCCTAATTAGTAGGAGGTTACCATATATTCTATTAAGAATATAATATCTCTATAGAGAGATATTAGGATTAAGGAGTTAATTTTCATGTTGGTGAATAAAAAAATATTGGAGGCTCTTAAATTATGAAAAGAGAAGCTCTCTCTTTGTAACTGTTTCTAGACCGGTGACATAAATTAAGAATATGATTGTTCGCGTTTCAAAAGGTAGGTACTTTACCTGTTTTATGTAGGTCATGAAATCTTACAAATATCAAGTACAAATATACTCCATCAGGTTCTCAATAACTGTCTTTTTAAAAAAGTGATTTTGTTTCAATATAATTGTCGTTTTAGGAGTTCAATGCAGTATTTATTAGTTTTTTTTCAACTTTATCCTCATCCCAATACCAATATTTCATATGTTTTTTCTTATTTGGTGAGAGAAAATAAAGGTATATTTGTTTATATTAATTAAAATTAAAAGTATTTAATAATTTTCTTAATATGTGTATATCTTACTAAAACGATAATTATTGTAAAACAGAGAGAGTATATACATTAAATATTAAATTGACAATTATATCAAATATTATAATTTAATATGAAAAAAAAACCTTGAGAATTGAATTTGTGATTTCCAATAACTTCTCAGTTTTCATCTTATTGCTGGACCAAACCTAATTGACAATCACATGATAAAATGAATGGCTCCTGGAGTGGTAGTACATTATAAATTATAAAATGCACCAAATAAAATTAATATTTTTCTTGTAAGAAAGATTTTCTTCTGCTCTTAGTTATATTTTTCTTCTGCAATAAATCTTATGTCCGGAAGTTCAGGAGTATTTGCCTTCCTTCAATGGTGAATCCAATGCTTCTGCTGCTGCAGAATATTTAAAACTTTAGATGGTTCAAAGTTCAAACACTTTCAAGTAGAAGCACAAATTAAAAATGGCACGTATATTAAACTTTACACATCATTCGATCTATTATTATTTCATCGATTTGTGAAATAAGTTCAGTATTTTTTAATGTTTAGAGAGGGGAAATTTAATTTATAGTTGATAAGACATCAATATATGTGATATTATTATTCTTTTATATAAGAGATATGTGATATTATTATTCTTTTATATAAGAGATATATATAGTTTATATATATATATATATATATATATATATATATATATATATATATATATATGATGATCAATTGCAAATATAAATTATAATAATATTTGAATATAACTTGAGATTATGGATGTAATCCGAAAAAAGATTCATAAGTGGTTGTTAATGGAGTTGAAGTTACCAAAATTTAAGGGGTTGGTATCAATTTATACCTAATTGCTCCACATATAGTCCCTCTAATCACATTTTCCAAACGAATCAGAGCCAATCCAAATTTATCTTGTAAGAGATACGCTACAGAATAAATACGTTTATTTTTTAAATGATTCATATCGTCATGTGTACCTATTCCAAATTTCATTCCAATCAAATGATCTGCAGTTGCCAATATATCTCGTGGTAATAAAAATGTATTGTTATGAAGTGTATCAAGATTTAGTCTCCAATTCATATTTAATTGGCCAATCATTCCTAATTCACATTTTTGTTGAAAGAATTTCTTTTGTAATTCCTTACATAAAGATTCAAAAAATACTGGATCTTCGCCTGCACAAGTAAACTGCTGATAAAACTCTAAAATGGCATTTTCATTTGACCCAATTTTTTTCCCCTTATCATTTAGGAAAGATAAAAAAAATTTTAGGGTAGCGCACGTTCTCTAAAATTTCTCTTATATTCAATTCCATAACTAATGATATAACTAGAATAGATATTTTCTGTTTCTTACTCACACGAGCCCATATCCTTGCTTTTCTATCAATCTCTAATTCTACTCTTCCCCCAATATGATATTAGATGTGGATTGCATCGCGATATAGCAATAGAATTTTTTTAAATATTTGTAATTCGTAGTCTAATTAGACAATATCTTTTCTTCGAAGATAAGAGTTGCTAAGAGTAAAATTCGGAAAAAAAAGCCAATTGTATGGGAAATACTTCAAGAAGTTAATATTACTGAATAGAACACCAACTTTGCATAAATTAGGCATACAAGCATTCCAATCCAATTTAGTGGAAGGTCGTGCTATTTGTTTGCATCAATTAGTTTATAAGAGATTCAATGCAGACTTTGATGGGGAACAACCATAACAATATATATATATATATAATTTGCTTAGTAATATGGAGTTACAATTTGATTTTTTATTTTATTTAAACAAACGTAGTTGTATAATTATAAATATTTGATTAATCATATTCTCATTGAAATATACATCATTCTCCCACAATAGAATATTAACCCTCGTATTGAAAGAATAACACTTCCATATGAAAAAGAAAAAAAAAAAAATTAAACTTCAAGAGAAAGAATAAAAACAAATAAAAAATTATAAATATGCTTGCTTATACATTTGGATTTTTTGCAGCATATATGAGGTTGTAATATTTGTTAATTTAATATTTGATGTTTGTAATTGATATATGCAATATTTGTTTATTTTAATTTATTACAGTTTATATGAGATTGTAATATTTATCAATTTAATAATTGAGATTTGTAATTAGCATATTCATTGTTTATAACATTTATTGAAAAAAAAATTATATACTTGGCAAATAGAATTAATAAAATCAGTTGAATTTATTTGGGAACTGAATATGCAGGGCCAGTTCAAGCATTTTAGAGGTCCTAAATAATTCTAAAAAATAAGGCTTTTAATTTCTCACCCCTCTATATAAATATTTTTTTAATAAATTTGAAATCCAATAAATTTAATAAATTTAAAATGCAATATAATAATTAATTCTTAAACACAAATAAATTATCATCAAGATCTAATAAATTAACTCCAACTTATAGTTTGTTTTTTGTAATAAGAGTCAATATTATTAATAATGATAAAATGAAAAAAAAAACATAATATTAAAATGCGACTTACCTAAACCAATAGACTATTTTAAGTACACCTAAGAGAAATCTAAACATCTCAATGACATGTGAAAAAATCTCAAAAATTTCAATATAACACCAACTATAGTCCATAATCATAAATCACACCTGATGCAACAAATGAAACCAAATAATACATAACTAAATCTAAAAAGAAAATGTTAATACTCTTCTCGCTTTTTGGCATGCAAAAATTTCAATTAAATCATTGTGATCAAATTTAGTTGCCATTTTTTTCTCAATAGACAACATAGCCAAACAGTTTAATCTCTCTTGTGATATAATTGATATATTTTTTTTCATTGAACAACAGAGAAGATGAAAGGGTGAGGTAAATAAAGACAATTTTGTCCAAATAAAAAAAATTAGCTCTATATTAACAAAACCCTTAAAAAAAATTTAAAAATATGAGGCCCCTTTATTGCTGCCTAGGTGGCTTCCCCTTGGAGCCGGGTCTGTGAATATGCCTAGTCCTCTTCTTTTGGAAATTCCCTTTCTGCAAGTTTTCTTGCAATCACGTTCTCTAACTTCTCTCTAACTTTTGGTTCTCTCCCTTAGGGTGCCTCTAGGGTTCTCCTTCGATGGCTCCGGCCACCGGAGGAGATTTCCCTATGTCTTTACTTATTTTTTTCTTTTCCTTGTTTATTTTTTAAATAATTTGTCTAAGGCCTTGAAAGGTCCCTTTTTAGCTCCCGCTACAGTCGGGTTGATGCTTTTTGGATATGTGATTTTGTTGGTTTTTGTAGCCAAAGCAGTGGCCGTTTTCTTCCGGCTATCCTCTCAACACCACAATCTCAGGGAGCTTCTCCTAGATAGGTGTTGGTGGGAGGAAGAGATTTCTTGTGGTGCTAATGGAAGAGCTTACTAGAGACTCCTTTTGCAGTGCAGCCCTAGCACTTTACTTAGCCAGAGAATACAAATTTGGTGGAAGAGAAGACTTTTAGGCCTTTTTTGGCCCGGTATTGGTGTGTTAGTTTATAAATGGGAAAGCTTTTGGCTATATCGGTGCAAGTTCCTTCAAAATGAGCTAGCTACAACTCTGATCTACTTGGTTCCCCATCCTCTTTCTCGGTTGCCGAGATGGATTATAGAGACCACATAAGGTTTGGGAATGAAAGGGTTAGGTCATGGTTGTTCTGTCTTTTTACATCTCTTGTAGGACATTAGGCCGAATATTTGAGCTTAAAACCCTTTGTTAAAACCCCTGTGTTGGGTATTTGTTTGATTTCTAGTTGGTCATTTAAATTTAAAGGAAATTACAATGACTACCCAATTTTTTGTTTTTTACCTTAATTATTAAAAACATTGACCCAAAATTACTTTACCCATTCTTTATTTATTTATTTTTTATCTTTGCTTTGAATTATTATGTGACTCTCTGTTTATTTCTCTCTTTTTTTTCTTCGATTTTCTTTTATTTTCTTATATATTATTTATTGCTTGAAATTTTTAGTTATTTTTCACTTTTCCTTCAACTTCGGATCTTATGTATTACATG
>CATKHJ010073554.1:0-36300 GCA_949750685.1 Vernicia montana | reverse complement strand
TGTCTCCTATTATTTACGTGTTTCGCCATGTATCCAATTTGTGCTCTGCCATTAAGATGGCTCCTCCCGTTATCACGTGATCCGCCACGTGTTCAACTCCGATATCTGTTACCAGATTCCGACTCTGGTTATCTTCGAATTTTATTTTTTCAGTTCTACTATTGTTATCAGTTTATGTATTTAATTTATGTTTTCAGTATGTTCCACTAATTTTTTAATATGTATTTTGTATTTTGTTTCCACCCGCTTTCCACATCTACTGAGTAACCTCAAGTTGACATCTACGATACCACCTTGAGTTTGAGGGAGGGTGTTAGTGTGAAAACACCATTAGAAGAATCAACAATGGTAGGCTACCTACCTTGCCATTGTCAAAGCTCCCATGTGTAGCTCCAGCTACTCCATGTGCAGCTCCTTCAAATCTTCCACCATTTAAGGCACCATTATTGTTTATTTTCTCTATAAATATATCATTGTAATTCTCTTGTAACACACCATTCATTAATATAAATCATCTATTCATCATGTAATCTAACAACAACAATAAGAAAACTAAAAATCCCTCAAATTTTCTTGACTCTCTGCATTTTCCCATCAACCAAATAAGTTAGAAACTAATAAAATTAACATTAACCCACCACCATCAAAGAATTTCAAATTTTATCCCAACTTCAAACAACCAATTCCAACAAAAAAGATTCAATTACAATTAACATAAACAATAATTTATCTCAATTCCAGTGACTACCCATCACCGCCAAGGACAAACCTGCTCTCTTCCTACTAGAAATTTCACTCCATTTCAATATTTTCTTTGATGGGTTTGAAAAACCATCAAAAAAGATATCTCCTAACAGTGAAGCAACCGTAACAAAAGCTTGGAAAACAGAGGAAATAGAGGTGGGTTTGGTTAATCGTTATCGCTTTGCTTTGGAGATTGCTTTTGCTGATGTAAAGAGGAAGAGAAAAAAAAGGGTTTTAATAGAAACTTAAAAACAAACAAGAAAGAATGTTAAAAATGTTAACTTTAAGAAAAATAAATTGGATTTTGATTTGTATTGTAAGCAGAGCAAAAAACAAAGTCTTTCTTTCTTATCCGTGTGAATTTTCTGTTGAAAATGGTGGGATAGATACGAAGTCATAGGGAAGCACTCACTTACCTTCACGTGAGGAGGGAGAATGGAGAAGCTAAGAGGACGACCATGTGACTTAAAAAATTAATAAAAAAGCTGAAAAGAATGCCACATTAGCAAACCGTTACGGTTTATAAATGGAAGGACCATTTGGTTACAAGATAGCATAATTCAATGATATTTCTATCACGTTTTTTAATTAAAGGACGAAAATGTGCATTAATCAATTATTCGAGGACCACAAGTGAAATTAATCCCTTTTACTCATCCATTTGTGAATGTACTTCATATTCACAAATGGATGAGTTTATATAAGGTGAATAAGAAAGTTGATTTTGTATTTTTCCTTAAATTATAATCAAAATTTAAAAATTTTGTCATAATTAGAGAAAAACAAATTAAACTTTATCTATGCATAGCAAATTGCCGTCTCTAGTAATTTTTTTTATATTTAGTGGATGATAAGTATTTTTGGATCAATTTTTATTAACTAAGATTAAATTCTCTTTTCAAATGAATTTAAATGCATATTTTCACACTTCACTTATACACTCAAGGATTATTTTCTGAATATTAACTTTAAAAATTGAATACTCCATAGAGAAATCAATCAAGCTATAATTAGGATCTCATCTCTAGGAAATTAGTGTGAATAAATAAATTATTAATAGGATAAAGATATATAGTCCCTTCATCCTAAATTAATAGTTCTTTTTTTTTTTTTTTTTTTGTCTGTCTCAAAAATAGTCTATTTTTCTTTTTTGATTGTTAGTTTAACTAGTAATTATCTAAAATACCTTTCATTAATTAACATAAATATCATCACTAATAATAAATATTCTACTTCTTTGACTTTGAAATTGCTTTTTTTAATAAAATTATTTTGAGTTCCAATGTTAGGAGGCATTTTTATATTTGAATATCACTAAATAACAATTAATGAAGTGTTTAGTGGGTGTGACTTACCAAAAAAAATTAATAAGGGTATTTTAGGAAGAAAGTGAAAAAAAATTGAAGGTATTAATTAAAAATAACTAATTTTCTTAATTTATGTGTAAATTCAAATTGAACTATTAAATTAGGACGAAGGAATTATCTATTACATGATTGACGATTCCAACCCCAACATAGTAACGCATTTTAGCTTATGTGCATTACTAATCAAACAATCAATTAATTATTGGAATGATTTGATTAGTATTAGAGCATCCACTATAAGAGGTTAATGAGGAATTACTGAGCGTCTAATAATTAACCTCATTGTTATAGGAGGTTGATGATTTTTTTTTTTTTTTTTTTGGAAGAAAAGGGGAAAACTATGTAAAATGACGCGTGTAAAACATACAAGGGGCATCCAAGCGTATGGGCTCCAGTAATCGCATGTCAGGCAGTCCTAGTCACGACACGTGTTGTCTAGCGGCCTCACTTCCTCTTTTGCTACTGAAAAATATATATTTTTTAATTGTTAACAACTATATTTTTTAATTTTAAATTTTTTCAATAATTTTATTTTTAAATTTCTAAATTTTTTTGGAAAAAAAAATATTTTTCAATTTTTTGAAAATAATAAAATAATTTTTAGGAAAGAAATATATTTAGTATGGAATGTGTATTATGAATGATTAAAATAATGTGAAATTTTATTGTGAACCCATGCTATTAGAAATGGCAAAACTCGATCAGTCCCGACGAAAAATCCGTCCCCGTCCTGAACTCGAAGGAGAATCTCTGCCCTGTCTATACTAATGCGGTGAGGATGGGATTGAGTCTCCCCATCCCGTTCCCCACCTCGATTTCATAAAATTAATATATATGTATTTTTTATTATAATTTTATATATATATATATATATATATATATATATATATATATATATATATATATATATATATATATAAATTATTAGTTTTCTTTAAAATTATATTGTTAAGTATTTAATTTTTTTTATTATTATTTAAATATTAATTAATAATATATAAAACTTAATATAAATATGTATAACATTTTTGTCAAAATATATAAATTATGAAGTTTTAACATTAATAAAATTATAAAAAAATAAATAGAGATCCCCGCGCCCGCCCCGAACCCGATTTACTCCGCCCCACCTTTGCCCCGACTGTTCATTGAGCGGGGACGGGAATCTCAAAACCCGCCCCGCCCCGCCCCATTGCCATTCCTACATGCTATTATACTTTTTACAGTCCGTTTGGTTCACAGATTCGTAATTTTTAAAATTAGTTTAAATCCTAGACTTAATTAAACCATATGATTATTTATTTTAAATCTTGTTTGGTACAAAAATTTTAATCTATAGTATTAAATAATCCTACTTTTATAATTCTATATTTGATAAGATAGATTAATAAATGGAATAAAAAGTGAGGTTATTTTAAGAAATAAAGTGTCATAAATGATGGGATTAATAATCCCACTAAATAGGGCTTACTAAAAACATGGGGATGCTAGGTTTTAAATAACACATATCTCATGGGTTAGCTAAGCTTTTAAGATTATTAAGCCAAATCTGAATCATATGTACCAAACATAATATTATTTACTAATACTATGATTTAGTTAAGTAATCTTGTGTACCAAACGGACTGTTAGAGTATAATCTATCGTGAGGGAGAGTATAATGAAGAGGGTTTAATGAAGTGATAATGTGGTATGAGTTTTTATAATCTATTGTGGATGCTCTTTAGACGTGTTCATGAGTCGGGTTTGAGTTTACAAAATGTTTAATTTTCTAAAGGCCCGATCCAGTCGGCTTGCAATTTCCTTCACTAATTGAAGCCTGCAGCTCGGCCCACGAATAGGTCTAATGCTCTTAGAACATCTCCAAGAAACTCTTATATGCTCTAAACTTTCTAAAATAAAAAGTCAATAAGGAAAACATGATTTCAATGTACTATTTATTATTTAAATTTAAAGTAAAGAGTGAATTTGATTATCTATATATATATAGATAATCAATTTCACTCTTTATGTTAAATTTTACAATTTTATATATATGCTATTTATTAATTCTTCTCTTGCTTATTGCTAAAAGGAAGGAAAAAAATTAAAATCATTAATACTTTATGAAAAAATATATATATAGTGCATTGAACTAAAAAAAAATTACACACTTCATAAAAATTAATTAAAATATTTTTTTATTTATGTAAAAAATTACTCTTTAAAATAAAGAGTAAGATAGCTGTTAGAACTAAAAAAAATAAAGAATTAGTAGTAAATAAAATGTTAATTTATGATGTCATTTTCTAATTACCTCACTCAACAATTCTGTCATACACACATACTAATATTACTGTACTTTATGTCTGACACTGTGACACAGAGCTTTTCCTTGCACAAGAAGCATGACCTAGAAATTAGAGCTAGAGCTAAGAGACGTTTCACTCTCTTCTCTCTCTCTCTCCCTGTTTTTGGCTGCCTAGAAAATAGACTGAAAATCTTTGGCTATTTCTTTTCGAGGAAAATTTTGAGGTTTGTTGCTGTTTGGTTGAGGACAAAGAAAAGAAGAGGATTCTTCTTACTCTGTTGAATTTATTGTTCGTCCTATTTTTTTCTTTTTAAAAAAAAATAATAATAATCAATGAATGAATATAATAAACTGATTATTCAACTTTTTGTTTGATGTTTGGTTGGTGAGAAAATAAAATGACATAGAAAATTCATGCTTGTAGTTGTAATGTAGGTACTTTTCCATAACATTCTTCATGTTAAATTTTGAAAATTTGAAATTTGAATTTAAAACCCTTCTTCATGTTTGTTTAGATCTCTCATGGATTTTGATACAAGTAATCGAATATTGAAATTTCTTGTTTTCTTCTGAGCTAAGCAATAAGGGTAACTCTCTCCAAAAATCCTTCACCCCTTTAGTAGGATTTGGATATAAATTCTTTTGTTCAAAAATCTCAAGTCTCAGTGGCTGCTTATCCCAATGTTATTCCATTAAAATTCCTTTGAAATGTTGTTTTAATGGAAAAATTCAAATCTTTTGGTTTCCCATTTCATAGTTTTAACATAGCATGTTGTTATTGTAATTTTTAATTGTTAATTGTTATTGGTGAACCATTTCTTTGTTAGTGATTTTTCTTAAACTTTATGCTAACATTAATTTTTTGTTCCCATATCAATTGCAGTGAATCATATGTGAAAATGGAAGCAATTTCAAACTCTGCTCATTGTGATGTGGACAAGAACTTGAAAGAGCTACTTGAAGTTTTTGGCTCAACATTTTCTCTTGAGGATATTGCCTCTGCTTATTGTCAGTCAAGGCGGGACACAAATTTGACTGCTGAAATTCTATGTAGAATGCATGGCACTACCTCTACCACCATTAATACTGACAAGTTAGCATCTGAAAATGCATCCCCATTGAAATGGTCTTCTGGGTTGGATGGTACAAGATCAGTATCATCAGAATTGGCATCTGGCAATGATCTTGAGAAGACTTGTGATGGACAAAAACAGACTAAAGAACTGAAATCAAAAAAATGTTCTGCATCAATGGGTACTGTTTCAAGTGTTATTGGCAAAGAGTATTCTAAATCTAGGCCACTAACAAATGAGTTTATTGAAGCAAAGAAACCACTGAAGTTACATTCTAAGGACTTTCCAGTCTCTGTGGTTTGGAGTGAGAAAAATGAGTCCAGTGTGACAACAAGGAAAGACCCTCCACAAACTGATATGGAGGAATTTCTTTTTAAGATGCTTGGAGATGGTTTTCAACTTGACATGCCTGTGATTCAAGAGGTTCTTGGTAAAGCTTTATCCTTTTTTTTTTTTTTTAAATTCTGTCTAGTACTTCTGCTAGTAAGATACTTTGTGAAAATTTTAGGGTTTATATTGCTGTCTCTTCTATGGCTTAGATTAATCATTAATGTGTATGCTAAAGTATAATTGAGAATCTAGAGAAGAGGAATTTACAAATTGAAGAGAAGCTATATATTTTTGAAATTAGTGTTTGGGTTTTAGGTGGCCAGGTCCAATTGGGGTCTGTCATGGTACAAAGTATGCATGTACGTGATCTTTTAAGTGGATGGAAATGTTAGATTATGTCTCTGACTGTGATAGTTTATTTTGGAATCTGGATGCTCTTGATGTTATTTGTTCAATTGTTTGCTCTTCATCCTTTTCTATACCGCCAATTTCTGTAATATCTAAAGCTTCATCTTCTGTTTGTAAACTGTGGTATGATCAAATATAAGATGGATCTTGCCTTTTGTTGTCTGTTGGATTATCATTGCAGTGATGTACTTTTCCATATAATGTTGGTTTGTTCACTTAGTAATAAGCTTAATTCTGCATTCATTTTGACTTTGCAGGCCTTTGTGGTTACAATATGCAAAAGGTAAAGTAGAAATTCTTTTTACACCCAAGGTTCTTTATATTTTGCATATTTGCTTTGGAGAAAATTAAAACATCTTTTATAGATTCTATGTACTCTAATCCTGAAAGTTAAAAGAAACTGTACATGAATTCTTAGAAATGTGGATGGCCATAATTTGCTTAATCATGCATGGTAACAGAAATGGTGGAACACATTATGATTGGCTTTATTTATTTTATCAATGAGACCTGATAAATTACCATAAAATATGTTGGAATCCATAAATTATCATGTTCTTGCATTACTAAAAAAAGCGTGTGGAAAATTTGGCCGAAGCATACATATTGATGAAAAATTTTTTCTATCTATTTTTTTATTCAAAGAGAGTAGAATTAACATTTTCAAACTGTATTTCTGATTTTTAAATGCCATGTATAGTCAATGTATCATTTTCAAGATGATGAATGCTTTAGTTAAAAGCTAGTCATTACAACTGAGTTGTGTTTATCAGTCCTTTTAAGTAAAAGTTTCTTTTTCTCCTTTTATTTTGTCAATTTCAATTGCCATTCTTTGCTGTATTTCTTAACTTGAATCTTAATTGCTCGTACAATCATTTGAAAGCTGTCTTTCTCCTATATGGTGTTATTGACTCTCCACTTATTAGTGGATAACTTGGCTTTGTGATGTTCCCAATAGCATATGTCTTTCATCCAAAAATAGTGGCAATAGAAATATCCCTCGTTGCATTGTTGTTCGCTCTCTTCATTTGTGCCTATGTTCAATCTTGTGGCATGAGTAATTAATTTTCCTCGTTGGTCATGCAGAGCATTGACAAACTTCTTGATTTATCAGTTTCAACATTGGAAAACTGTGAAGATGTTGGCATGGCTGCTGAAAATGTAAGGCTTTTGTCTTGGTATTGATTTTTGCAAGCTCCAATTTATATACAATATGTGAAGTTTTCATGAAAGTTATGATATCGGAGAACTGTGATAGAGATCTTTCACCTAAAATTTTAAACAGCCTAAAGGAAAATGTTTGGAGCAGGAATCCATTTTACTTCAAGAACAAATGCAACAACTAGATTATGCTGAGAGGTTTGTCAATCCCTTTTGTATTGCTTACTAGTTTACTTCCATGAATCTTAATTTGACAAAAGAAGAGATCTTATCTTGAAAGAACATCTTTAAGTTAGGCATCTTTTAATTAGCAAAGATCAACATCTCATTTTGATTTGCACCCCATGTAGTGATGGAGCTGAATTGATGGCGAGAGACTTAATAGGTTCACCAAAAGGAGAAAAAGATAGAATTGGTCTTCAGAAGGAACTTCTACAAGCATTGTTTGATGTTCCAGATAGATCTGAGGAAGCACCAAAAATGGCACACCCACGCCGAGTGGTAGCGAAGAGATCAAAAGCATTTGGTAAACTAGTGGTTGAACCTCCTAAGGACGCTGCTAGAGAACATAAGCCTTCTGCTGCAGAACCACAAGTAGTTGCTAAAGAAGGTGTGAACTCTAACCTTTGTGCTGCCCACTTTTTGAAAGTGTATTTACATAGCCAAGACTACTTGTCAAGAAGTTGATAGTAGAGTTGCTTGTAGCTAGAAATTTTAGGCTACTGTTTCTTTTTTGGGCTTTTATACAGCTTGGTGGTATAAATAGATATTGTTGTCATAAAGTGTTAAGCTTCTTTAACCCATAGTTCTTTTTTTTTTTTTTTTTTTTTTTTTTTTTTTTCAGTCTAAGTCTAAGAATACATTTATTGCTCGACTGAATTAGTCTTTCTTTGTTTCTAACCAATTGTTTTAGACTAATACATTTATTGCTATGTTGAATCATATACATAGCAGTGGCTTGTTTAGATCAATCCCAAGCCCTTGTTCCTGTCTGTCTTCAACTTTTCTGTCATACTGAAATAACTTACACTCCATGGTGGTTTTAGTGACAATTTCACAATCGTGGTGAATTTCCTTGGCTAAATGAATCGATTAGAATCATTCCATTTTGGATCCTGGTCTCTGCCAAAATGGCATTACTATCATAGCAGGTTTCTGAATTCTCTTATGGCTAGTTTAGGGGCCAGTCCACATTCACCAATACATGAGCTAATATTCTATTATGAGATACTATTTGACCCCATACAAGTCCAATAATCATGACTGCACAAATAAGTAATACGTTTTTTAATTTGTGGATTGATTTTACATTTTCTTCTTATGATAGGAATTTTATATTTTAGCTATTTTCAACCTTTAACAAATTCTCCTAATGATGCTGCTTTTTGGCAATACATGTCTTCCATAGATAAAGCAGAGGTTGATGAGAACAGCTATGAGGTCCTCCGTACAGCTGTCAAGGAATATTGGATTACAATGAAAGAGTACTATAAAGCTGTAAGCTTTCTATTTTATAAACCTCTGGAATATTACTTGTTGAAGATTTGTTTACCACACAAGAGAGATGCTGTGGCAAAGAAAATTATCGAAATTGATAGGATAATGGTGATCATATTTCTTTCAATCAAGGAGAAATGATAGCCAGGCCTTCACATTATGTACAATATACTATCTGCGTTGCGTTGCAGAGAATCTTTTCCTGCTGGATTTTAGTTTTGATTGCCTTTTCCAATCTTCGATACATGAAGGGAAAAATGCATCGAAGATGAGTATTGCCGAGATGAGAATGCTAAGATGGATGTGTGATCATACTATAATGAATAAGATACGTAATGAAAGCATTAGAGATAAAGTGAGAGTCGCATCGATTGAGAGCAAGACGAGAGAAAGGAGATTAAAATGGTTTGGACACGTGAAGTGGAGACCTAGGGAGGCTCCGGTTAGGAAGATTGAGCACATCGTGATAGAGGAGAGAAAGAAAGGAAGGGATAGATCTAAACTAACGTGAAAGAGAGAAATACAATATAATTTAAAAGCATTATAATTATTAGAAGGCGTCGCTCAAAATTGTTTAAAGTGGAAATAGAGAATTCATATAACTGATTCCAATTAATTTTGGGATTAAGGTTAAGTTGAGTTGAGTTGAGTTGAGTTGCCTTTTCCAATGGTAGCAGACTGTTTTTTTTTTAATTACTTGATCATGGATATTTTTGCTCGATTTAGATGATTTGTGTTAAATTGTCTCAGTTCCATTGCAGGCTGTTGATGCATTTGTCAAGGGTGATCATGCAAGGGCACAGAAACTGCTAGATCAGGTTTTATTTTGATTTTTCTTTATGTTAGATATATTGACACTTGGTGATAATTGCAATTGTGCTTCTCATATGTATATAATTTTTTTTTTCTTTTTTTGTTTTCTGAAAATTTATTTCTTCCTTTTATAGAAGTATTAAATTTTGATTCTGATGAAATAAAAAAAAAACATATATTATATTATTTTTTATTTTATTTTTTTCTAATTGTGGCCCATTCATTCACCAAATTGTAAACATGATAACATAATATCATATACCATTGTTGTAACTGGAGCTAAATGCCTGCATGTTTAGCAATGACTATTAAAGTGATTTTTCTGCCATTATTTTGCTTCAATAATGGAATGGTATTGTGTGTTTTTTTGTGTCCTTGTGGTTGCCATTTTTGTCAAATACTTGTGTTTACTTCCGGTGGCACTGCTGGTACTCTTGCCTCCTTTAGGGAGTTGTGGCATGTTGTTAGAGCTTAGAAATTTGAACAGTTGATAGTAGCAGTTAATTTATTTTGAGTATTGTGAGTAAAGGTAGTCTATAAGAACCAAGAATGAACTTCATTAGCTGTTGCCCATTGTGAAAGAGTTAATATGTTATTTTAAATTCAGTAAAAGTTTGAAAGTATTCAGTGATAATACTTGGACGAATGTGCAACCTGTGGTGTTAATTTTGCATTTGCACAATACATGATTTCACGTGTGTTGGAATGTTTAGGGGCAATTTTTTAACAAAAAGGCTCGAGAAGCAGATGATAAATCTTGTCAAAAGCTTATTGAACCCAGGTTTGTGCAAAATGTATTTCTTAACATTCAACTTTGAGTCTGTGTTATATTGCTCCATAGAATATAACATGAACTGTGACTTTGATTGTAGAGAAGAGGAAGTAGTGTCTCTTAAGTTGCATGATCTTGATCGAAAGGAATCTTTACGTCTTCTGAGGCTTCACTTGACCACCCTTTCCGGCATCCCATGTAGGTTTTTACTGTCTATCCCTGTTTTATTCACATTGAAGTACAAAAACATGACATGACTTTGGACCTTGGCTTTTATCAGCCATTAAGTACCTCAGAGTCACATTGGAAAGCGACGAGGAAGATACCACAAAGGAGGCAAGGAAGAGACTGGTATGACTGGATTATCAAGCTATTTACTTTATAATAGTTAAATTAACAAAAGAAAGAGCTAGTTCTGTTTAAAATTACATTTGATGGATTCCAAACACTGTTAGCCTCTGACTTTAATTAGGAAGCATGTCTAACTCTCCAACAATATTTTGTTAACTGAAAGTCTCATTTTATCACCCATCATACAATTAAAAACCCAAGATTTGATTAAAGTACCTGTTACACAGGTTTTTGTGGGTATTGGGATTCTGCCTTTGGCTATTCCTTGTTTGTACTTTTGCTAAATCTCTGCATGTTAGCTTTTGCATTGCCTTCTAGTACATGCTTTCTAGAGCCCTTAAAGATGGAAATGGAAGATACTGATACGCTTTTTTTGTTCAGATTCGGAAGCAACTGGAGAAAGAATCCATCAAATGGAATGAAGAAGACAATGGCAAGACAATATTAATCCAAGTTGATACGATTGACCCAAAGGGCTTGAGCTTTGCGAAGAAGAATGGGATAGGGGATCAGAGCAAGATAGGACCTAAACCTGGTAATTTGGGATATTATTTCTAGCTGCAAACTTGATAAATGCAATGCTAGATACTTGTCCAGAAGGTGGTTCTATTCAAAAACCTGAATAAAGTTCATTTTTTTTGTCTTCAAGAACAAAACTGCCTTAATTTGGCAATTAAAGACCAGTAGGATGTTATGATGATCAAGATTCAAGAATTGCAGCCGCCTTAAAGATTAAAAATAATCCTTATATGAGCTGAACTAGAAATTGTTGTTTAAGAATTCTGGTTTTTATGCTCATATACTTGATTAAACTGCAAATTTTTTTTTTGTTGCACAACTCTTTTCCTTTTCTATATGTGGAATTTATAATCTTTTAGGAATTTAAGTTGCAAATCTTATTAAGAACACAAAAAGCTGAAAATTTTTTTCTTTCATTTTCAACTTTCTGTTGGTGCATTAGAATTTTATCAAGTTATATAATAGAGATAACTCTCCCTTCTTAAGAACTCTCTGATGCAAGTACAAGTGCTTACAAGTTCTAAATGAATTTCTTTCCATGTATAAGTGCCGTTGTTTATGAAATTCCTTATTCATTCTTACTAAAACAACATTACAATGACAATAAAATAAATAAGTATGTAGGTACTGCTTTAATAATATTGAATTGATTTTTAAAATTAAAAAATTTCAAGTTAAAATTCTGATGAGAGTCAAATTTTAAAAAATATATATGTAGGTTAAAGAAATTAAAAAAAAGAGTATTGCTTTTGAGAGTGAGGTTTTGAGTTCAAGTCTTCCTCTCCACACTAGGTGAGATTTCGCTTTTATTGTGAATATACGACAATGACTGCTCTTTGTTGTGTAGCCAACGGCCCATTAGGTCTTCCTGGTATAAAAAAAAAGAAATTAAAAAAAAATAATTTATATATTTTTTGAAGTTTATTTTAGAATATAAAATAAAAATAAATTTTTGCAAATGTCCCATTCAATACTTCTAATACTCCCTTCTTTATATAAAAATACATTATATATAAATTTCAATTCAAAAATAAATGATTTTTTTATTTAAATAAAAGAAAGAAAAAAAAAAAAAAAAAAAAAAAAAGGTGATATTGAACTTCTCAAGTCATAGCGATCAATATGTCCCCACCGTTAGTGGGTATCGAGATGTGTGCAAAAACCATTAGCGGGTACCGTTTCATTGGTAGGGGAAAGACAGTAACAATATTCCTGGTAATGTGGGGTCCAGCCAGTGTCTTTATCATCTCCACGGCGCAAATTAGATTTAGATATTTAAAAGATTATTCCATAATGGCTTTGTTTTTGTTAATTCTTTAATGGCTAATGGCTCCAGCCAAACAACATTTAGCTTTTTTCCTCACAAATTTTTCTAAATATCGTTTAAGATTAATTCGCAAGAATTAAGAAAACTATAGTCCCAAAAACTAGTCACAATTATATACTTCCTCCGTTTCAAAATAACTGTCCTTTTATAAAAGTGATTTTATTTTAATATAATTATCATTTTACAAATCCAATGTAATATTAATTGATTTTTTTTCAAATTTACCCTTAACATTAATTGACTAAGTATTATTGGTAGAGTTTTAGTAAAAGACAAATTAAGAGTATATTAGTCTATTTGATTTGAAATTATTCCTAATTTATTGTTTTCTTAATTTAAGTGCATTCCTCTAAAATGACAGTTATTGTGAAATGGAGAGAGTATATATATAAAAAATTATAGATGACTAAATTATCCTTATTATGAAATTATTGAACATTAATTATAGATAAAAAAAATATTAAAAATAAAATTAAAAAAAATAATTAATATCTTTTTAATTTTATAATGCGATAAATAAATTAAAACAAAATAATAAATATTTTAAAACAGAGAGAATAAAATATAAAAATGATAAATGGATTGAATTGAGTTGACTCAATTATGATTTTTTTTTTTTAAATGAGTTCGGTCGAATAATTATAAATTGTGAGCATATTAGATTACTTTAGATTACTCATTAAGTTAGTTAAGATTTTGTCAAATTTAAGTGAATTTTGTATATAGCGAATCATATCGAATTGGAAAACTACAATATTATCTTTTAGAAAATAAATTTTTACATGTATACATTTTTAAAATTAAATGTAAATATGAAATGAAATAAATAATAAAATTAAATAACTATTAAAAATTAAATTTATCTAAATAAAATATGATATTTTTTAGTTTTTTTTTTTCATGCAATGTCAAACCTGTAGAAATCTATGGTGTAAATAATAAAAATAATTTTGTTGAGAAAAAAAATTATTAGAACAATTATATTTCAAAAATCTATCCAAATTAATGTATAACCTAACATATATATAATTTATTAATATCTTGAATATTAAAATTTTAAAACTAAAAAGTGACAAACAAATTAATAGTAAATAATTTATTTTATTTTTAAACCAAATTAATATTTATCTCTATTTTTCATACAATTATTTTTTAATAATAATATCAATATATATCATGTTATCTAGTCCAAGAAGAATTGTTGTAGGAGATTTATTGAAACCATGGAATTCAAAATATGGTAAAGAAATCTATTTTACCAATTAAAGAATGTTATTTTGTCTAAAATATATGATGATAATTCATATTATTATGCAAATTAATTTCTTCAAAATAACATAAAATTAAATAAATAAAAAAATTATATTTTAATAATCTATATATCTCTCCTCTTTCTCCATATTTGTTACCACCTTTTTCAAATTCTTTTTCCCCTTATAAATTTTCATCCATTTGTAATTCCAGAGTTGATTAGGATAAAAGGAACTAATAAATTAAAAATAAAAATTCAAGAGTTGAATTCATCAAAATAAATTTTTTTAAGATTTGAATAGGTTTTCACATTTAAATTTAGGAACTTCTATATATAAAATAATAATTATATATCCAATTCTCTCATTTTTAGTGTGAATTATCAAGGAAAAAAGAAAAAGAAAAAAAATCATATTCTTAAAAAATAATCATAAAAATTGTTAAATATATAATTACTAATGACTTGACATTCATAATTTGCACCTACTTTTATAATTGAAATAAATAAAATTGGACAATCTCTACCTTCAACTTTTCAAAAGATTACATTATGCTTTATTAAAGATATCCATCATCATTATATATATGTATCTGATTTTAAATAAGCAAAACAAGAAAAATTAAAAATTAAAAAATTGTGGACCAATGCCTAAATTTAGTTGTTGACTATTGTAGCAACGTTTATCCCTCCATTGTGAAACAAAACAAAGAGAGACAGAGCGGCTGCGGAGGCATGATTTAAATTGAGTGTAGGCTCAATTTATAATTAAAATATAAAATATGATTAATAAATAATAAGAAAGTTACATAATATTTTTTTATTATAATAATATTTTTCGATATGTCATATTTTGAAATATTTGAATAATATCTTTTTTTTAGGGTAGAATAATATCTTTTATATCAATAAATTTCATCATGTTTTTCTCAATCCATGTAACTAAATAATCATCTAGAATATATATATATATATATATATATATATATATAGAGAGAGAGAGAGAGAGAGAGAGAGAGAGAGAGAGAGAGAGAGAGAGAGAGAGAGAAATTACTAATGGCCGAATTTGACTGAAGCTTCATTGCCTACTAAGGATGTCAATTTAATCTGCTCCGTTGGGTATTTGCTCTGTCCTATCCTTAATAGGTGGGTATTACCCGTCATATTTATTAAATGGGGTGGGGAGGATAATTAAATAACCCGACCCAATTATATATTATATATATATATTTTTTATTTTTAAATATTATATATATATTTAATATATAATATTTAATTTATATTTTTTTAATGTAAAAGATAAATTATATATATATATGAAAAATTAATATTAAATAATTATTTTTAAAGAATAAATAAAAAATAAAAATAGATATACCCTCGAATACTCGCTTCATTATTACTGGGGCGGGGCGGAGCGAGTGGCGAGATGAGTATAAAAAATTATTGGCGGGGTGAGACGGGTACAAGTAATGGAAAACCTGCTTTATTACCATCTCTAGTCTCCACTAGACCTTTAATGGGTTCACCCTACAGAGAAAAAATAAGAGGAAAAAAAGAGAGTAATTTATGATATTCTAGATATAAGGAAATTTAATATAGCCAATTTATGCTTTCTTGAATTTGTATGTGAAGGAAATTTAATTTTTGTTAACATATAAATTAATTTAAAATTATTTCTTATTGTCTTAATAAAAAAGATGAAGAGCGAATATATTTACATAATTACAATAATTAGTATAAAATATTATAAACTATAAGAATTAGCTAATTGCCGAGTAGATTAGCTCCCATATAAACTTGAGTTTCAATCCCACAAACAGAGTCAACAGACTATAGGTAAAATGCATTTTTTTTTTTAATTTATGAATTTTTTTAAATTCTAATATGAATAATTTTCTATTGATTTTTGTGCAATACATGAAAAATTAATCATAGGATCACTTTAATATAATAAAAAAATTATAAAGCATTCCATATAAGATCTAACACATCCTTAATTACTCCCCCTTTCCCTTAATTGTGATTATCAAATTATAATAAATAATCAAAATTCAAAACCTTGATGTTCCTCTCCACTCTCCTTGTTTGTTCATAAACTCTTATTCCTTTTGTGCACATAAAATAGACACTTTAATATTGGATTATAACAAAAAAAAAATTTATTATTGTTTTTTCTGTTTCTCTCCTTTAATCAATTGTGTTTTTTAAATTTTTTTAATAGAGTTTTTTCTTTTTTTTTTCTTTTGTTGGAGTTTTGTAGTGTTGCTTACGTATGATGCATATATTAATCCAATAAAATAAAAACATATAGAGTATAAATATCTTTTCACTGAATAAAAAATAGATAAAAGAGTCATATTGATTAAAATATTTTATTACTTATTGATTTGATATATGAGATAAATATACAGACTTAGTGTAGATAAAAATTTTCCAATTAATTGACTGCATTATTTGATGTAATTCTACTGTTGGTTGCCTTTTCAAATCTAATATAATGTATTGTATCAATTCAATCCCTAAAATCAATGTAGTACTTGTAATGGGGATTTCTAGTGCAAAATATGCTTAGTTATAAGACAAAATATTGCCCTAATTTGGTGTAAAATTCATTTGAGAAGTATATTTTTTAGGATGTTAAATTCTTAAAAAAGAAAAAAAAAACTCAAATATGTTTAATAGATAGATTAATTTTTTAGGAGATATAATTTTTTTTTATTTAATCAATATATTGCATAATATAGTAATACCTGACCAGATAATACAAATTGATTAAAATTAAATATAAAATAGTCAATTAATAAAATAAAATATACAAATTTGCCTACACTGTTATACCTTCAAAATCTCTCTAATTTGTGTTTTTTTGAACGAAATCTCTCTAATTTGTTAATTTACAACTTTTATCGAATCAAATAAATAAATAAATATTGAATTATATTATAAGATTTCATTAAATAGCTTATGATGTGATTTAATTAAAAAATATTATTTATTTATACATTAAAAATTTATTTTACATATATATCTAAGTTTAATCAAAATAAATTTATAATGATTGGTTCAGTTATTACTTTTATTCTTTTTCTCAATAATAATATAACTATTTCGTATATTTAAATATAAGATAATGATAAACGCATATATTTAAATATATAATATATTTGGATTTAAATTTTCTCTCAATGCTCAAAATAAAAAAATAATAATAACTACTTTAATTTTTACACATTAAATAAATTTGCTAAAATATATATTAAACTATTTTTTTAAAAACAAATATAGCAATAAAATATTGAAAATGCAGTAATAAAAGACAAGCTTAAGCTAAGCCAATAAGCCGAGCCAATTACAAAGGTGTAAATCGAAGCCAAAAGACATAGATTATGCAAAATAAAACTCAAATCTTACAAAAACACAGTATAATATCTCTGTCTTAAAATCCAAAGTAGGATTATTAAATTAATCATCTTTAATTAATATACTAAAAAAAAAAAAAGAAAATTATTAAAAATATTCCAAATCTACAAAACCCATCAGTATCACAGTTTCTTCCTTTCACACTCCTTTTTAGCTTCCACTCTACTACTGTCCCTTCTCTCACTAAAAAGCTCTGTCCTTCACTCTCTGAATTTCCTCTTTCTTGCTTTCTTTCTTGCTTTCTTTCTACATTCTCTCCTTCTCTTTCTCTGGTTGTTGAAGATTTTTGGTAGATAGCTATAGACTGTAAGAGAGAGAGATACATATATACAGTGACAGTCAAAGAGGTATTGGAAATGAGGGGACCTTTAGGGGCAGTGATAGGGAGATACCCATCAAGTGATGGGAATACTCAAATTGGTGGAATCATTAGACACAATAGGAAATGCAGAGATGTTGCGTTACTTGTCATTTTTATTGCATTTTGGGTTGCCATGATTGTCAACTCCAGCTTTGGATTTAACAAAGGAAACCCTTTAAGGTGAGTTCAAGAAGCTTCAACTTGTTAGAAACTCAAATGGGTATCTCCTAATTTTGGTAATTTCTATTTATTTATGATTTTTAAGATTTGATTCACTGTTTCTTGAATGGTGTTTCTTTTTGGGAGTTCATAAGTTTAAGGGATCTCTCATTATTTATTTTTCACATTCTTTTTTTTTTGGAAAGAAATTTGGAATTAGAGATAATTATACTTGTGCAGCTGTTGAGTTCTGTTTATTGTTTAATGTTTGTTATTGTAATAGTATTCCTTAGGCAGGATTTATTTGATCTCAATTGGGTTCTTTTTTTAGCTCATATATATGCTAAGTGAGTCTTTATTCGTTTTTTTTAGTTTATCTATGTCGTCGCACAGACGATTAAGGAAAGAAACATATTGGAATGTCATCTTGAGTTTATAAAAATAGAGATTTTGGTGTTTTATGTGTCCTGTTTTGAGTGTTAGATAGTGACTAAGGATGTTCAATTAAGAGAAATTTCATAGAAGATACTGTTCTTTTCTGCTTTACATTTTTGAAAAAGACAAAAACCAATGATACATTACTGTAATTTGTAAAGCACAATTTGTATCATCTTTAGCTGTTTGTGATAGAGCCATAGACAGAATCTGTAAGTGGAAAGGGAAAATAAGCATGCAATTTCCTTTCATAAAATCTAGCAACCCTAAGCACATTCCTGAACTGATTCATCAAAAAATTCATGCTTGCATATAGCATCTACTATATAATGAATATTGTCGTGGATGCCTAGGAAAAGTATTCTTCTAATAAGACTCTGGGACAGAGCTGCTTTTAATTCTGTACATTTTTTTCATATTTGCCTTTAGATTTGGTTTCAGGTTGGTATCATTCACCCCTTCGTAGTGGTATTTCTGGTTTTAGTTCTAATTCACATGGAGGGAATTTTTTTTGAAGTTTTTCCTGCTGTTCTCTTAGTGCATTGACTATGGCCTATTTATTTGTTCTTATTCTAACTGCCTTTATCTGTGCAAGTCATCATAATTGGTTGATTTGTTGGCCTTTCTCTGTGCTTCTTCATTGATGTGAGGTTTTTTTTTTTTTTTAAAGGCATGAATATGTAAATGAAACTTTATGAGTATGGGACTGGGCAAAAACTTATAAGTTGCATGGTTAACTGATTGCTGGTGCAAATATGCAAAATGGTGGTTATATATTTTGCTTGTATTTTCTGTTTGGTAGATTTATCTTTCAGCATTATTATGATTTGTTTTAATTTTATTAAATCCTTTCTGTTCTTTTTTTTTTCATTATCTTGATTGGCTGCTCTGTGGCTTACCAGGCTTACTTATGGGCTGGATTACAAAGGAAATGTGTGTGGGGATAAGCATGCAAATCCAGGTCTTCGTGAATTGGAGCTTATGTACTGGTTAAATCCTAACCAGGTCTATCTTAGTGGTTTGAAGGACAGCCAATTCAAGTTGGCCAATGCTCGGAGCATATGTTTATTGGATTGTCCCATTCCATCTGAAGATGCACTAAATTGGGTATGTGATTACCCTGAGGGAGATATTCGTCTGTCGATGGATGATTGGATTGACAGGAACTATGATTATTTTGAGTTCCTTACTCCCGAAATGAGGAACACGTCTCTTCAACTCCAGGGTCCGTGTTACCCTATTATATTTCCTAGTGTAAATGGTAAGTTAATTACATTTTTCTTTTGAGCCATTATCCTTTATATAATTAAAAAAGAAGTCCAGAACCAACTAGAAATTTTGCAATCCTTTGTTTCAATATATGACTTTTGGTCTTTAGTTCTGATGCTGTGGTATAACTGATTTGTTTTCTGTAATCCCAGTTTTTTGGAGGTGTCAATTTATTGCTCATGCATCAAATGCATCAATGCGGCATTGGCAGCAAATGGGCGGAGTGAACATCAATGAGGACATTATAATAGACAAATCCATTCACAAGTCCATTAATGCTCGGTCATCAGTTTTGAAGGTTCAGGAACTTTTGCTTATCCTTCTTTAGAATGAGTGTACTCATGGATTTATAAAGAAAAATCTTAAGTTGCTCTTCTCAATATTAAATTGCTGCATTCTACTTTGTTCAACAATTGGATTTAAAATTGGCACAACAATCTAATATAGTGTCTAAAGAGACAATAGGCATCTCGCACCATGCATGCATATTATAGTTAGGAGTTGCACTCATTTAATTGATATGTTCTCCTGATAGCATTGTCAAACTACTGAAGAGTGTTAGCCCAAAAGTGTGGTTACATCCTTCTTCATTTTATGTGTTTTAGTTGGATAGAAACTGTAGTCAATAGTCTTATTCCAAAAAGTTTGGTACTTGAGGTAACCCCCATTCATATGGCTACCTGCCTGTTTAAATGACCATACAGTATGCTAAATGTATTCTGGGAACCTCGTAGTCCATAAAGGCTCGCGGGAAGCTGGACACTTCAGTGGTTAATGTTGCAGATCTTCAATGAATTAGTTCACTTTTCCAGTCTGTTTGGTTATGTCTTCCCATTGAGACAATTAAGTGTATTGTGGTTTAGTTCAAAGTTCATTGTTTACATTTTGCAGAGATATATGGCTGATATTGGAAAGTCATGGCCTGTGCTGATTGTTTGTGGGGGACTCTTGCCACTGTTTTTATCAGTGATTTGGCTGCTAATGATTCGGCATTTTGTTGCTGCAATGCCTTGGATAACGGTTGCTCTCTTCGATATTCTCATAATATCAGTAACAGTGTTTTACTACTTGAAAGGTAAGAACAAAGAAGTATATCTTTTATTTTCCTTCCGTGCAATTGGTAAACCAAAATCTCTTAGTCAGGTCTCCGCAAAAAAATCTTTTACTAATTTTAGTAAAAGCATGTCTGAGCCATGCCCCTGCTCCGATTCTTGCAAGTGGTTTGAACCTTCTTGATGTTCAGCTGTCTGACATTCTGATTTCACAGCAAGCATCATTATATTTTGCTGATAATTGTTTTAGAATCACTACTTTTCTCCTATTGTCCATGGTTTATTTCCGAATCTCCTCTCCTCCCCCTCTCTCCCCGTGTTCCATAGTAGGATATTAGATCTTTGTTTGGATTTTTTGTTATGGATATTTTGAAACCATATACCTAGGAACAGGAGTTTCATGTGGTAATATAAGATCATAATTGAAACAATATACACTACAATTCATACATCTAAAATCTACCTTGTGGAATGAAGAGGAACAAGTGCCGTTGACGTATATGGTCTTGCATGTCTTTCATGAGCAGCATTCTGCTTCATTCCCAAGGTTTTGACTGCAACCTTGTTCTTTTTTGAGTGTGAAAAGTTCCAATTTTAGTATAGAGACAATCCTTAAGCTCTCTCAATTTCTTTTTTTCCCCTCATGTACTCTTAATGCAACAATGATTATCATGGAGATGTGATCCTGAATTCAATCTTTTCCTTTTTCTTTTTTAGCTGGATGGATTGGGAATGACGCCATCTCTCCTATCATTGGTGAGCATGATCCATACTATCACGTATCTGGACGGGTGGGTTCTTCCATTTGCACAGTATAGGATTATTCACTTTTTCCCTTCCATCATCCACTACTGCGTTTGGATGTGCATTTGTGTGTGGTATTGATGATAATGGTTTGCATCTTTCAGGAACTAAACCATCTACGTGGTGTTACTGTTCTAATGACTTTTATAATGGCTGTTGCCATCCTTACATCAATTGCCATTGTGCGCCGCATTCTTATGGCAACCTCTGTTCTCAAGGCAAGTATAATGTTTTAACTCACAATTTAAAGAAACAAGGGATAAACTTGTTTTTAGAAACTTATGTCAGACTTAAAGTGGTGGACCTTTTGGTGGTTCTATGTGCAATGGCTTAGCACTCCAAATTAAAACAAGCTAAATGCTGGCATCCATTTAAGGAAGTTCAAACTTTTATTTCCATCTTTCAATGAGGTTGAGCTGCAGAACTAAAGGTTGCTCTTCCCCAGTTGATCTTGGATGTGACTTGTAATTACTTTTGTTAAGTCTTAGTTTCATAGGAATGCGATGCCAGAACATAAGTAGAATCTCTCATATGCCTAATATTTATGGGAACATGCCATTTATCAAACCATTATGTAATGAAAATGTGCCAAATAGTTGAACAGCTTTCTGGATTGTACATCCATCAAGTTTAGCTGCATCTGAAATTTTACTGAGTTATAGTTCCAAATTTCTGAACGTAATACATAAGCACTGTCCACTAAAGGTGAAATGCTCCTTCCATTAACTATTAGAATACTTGGAAACCTTTATGCTAGAAATAAAATTAGGACTTCAACTCATGCAGAGTGCTTTTTTTTTTTTCTTTATTAAAAGGCAAGAATGTGCTCCTAAAATTTGTCAATGCACTCCTGGGTGTATGAAGTTGATTTTGATCTTTATGCAGGTTGCTGCAAAGGTTATTGGAGAAGTTCAAGCACTCATAATTTTCCCAGTTATACCATATGCTGTCCTTGCAATCTTTTATATGTTCTGGTTTTCAGCTGCTTTTCATCTATTTAGTTCGGGCGAGATTGTCCAAAATGACTGCAACTCTAACTGTTGTGCCTATGATCTTGGATCAAAACGGGTTAATTGTGATCGTTGCTGTGGCTATAGCATCCATTATACTCCTCATATTGCAGTTGCCATCTTTTTCCACCTGTTTGGGTGTTATTGGGCTACACAATTTTTTATAGCAAGCTCTGCAACTGTGATTGCCGGTTCTGTTGCCTCCTATTACTGGGCTCGTGGTGAGACATCGGTATGCTACTAAGCCATTTGTGTACTTCTGAATTTATTCCAAACCGTTATATGGGTTCATCTCATTTCTGAAATATTTGCTATCTGTACTTGTATGGGCAGATTCTGAGAGATCCTCACTGCTAATATTATGGACTTTGCTACTTCTGAGTCTGCAAAGAAACAGTTTATCTTTGTTTGTAAATATCAGAAAATATAAAGTACTTTGATTGCTTTGTATCTGAAAACTTAGGCAATATGCCCTTGCCTTGTGGCATTAAATAATCCTCATGTTTGAAATTTTCAACATTTGACTATTCACACTAATTTCTGTTTCTGAATATCACATTCTGAGACATGAGATGCAAAATAACTAGTGTTTTCAACCTGCTTTTAATCTGTTATACTGCAAGTTATAAGCTGGAACCTTGGCATCATTGTCAAGAAAACATGCAGTGCTTATGTGCTGTAATTTTCTGTCCTTTGTTCATGTTCCATATTGGTGTAGATCAGTTAAAAAACTTTCATTTCTAATAATATAAACTGTTTTATCATTTTATATGTTTGATAATTTGTAAATTATATTCCTATAATTTTTTAATAGATGGAACCTTTTTTTTGTTTTCATCAATTGATTCTTCTTTTGATTTCTGGTCATGCAGCCAGAGATCCCCTTTCTTCCAGTTTTTTCCTCTATGAAGCGGCTTATGCGGTACAGCCTTGGATCTGTTGCTCTTGGCTCCCTGATAGTGTCATTTGTGGAATCAGTTCGCTTTATGCTTGAGTCTATCCGTCGCAAGCTGAAAGTTGCTGGTACTACACCTGATAGCTGGATAGGAAAGATGGTGCATCACACTTCTCGGTTTTGTCTGAGATGTGTTGAGTGGACCATAAAATCTGCGAACCGCAATGCTTATATAATGGTAATGTCTTAATCTAGTTTCAAGCACTGTTTAACTTGTATGTTCTGTGGATTGTTTATGGTTAATTGGATTACCCTATATTGTTGGTGATTGATCTGAGATGAAGTGGAATTATAGAGAAGAGACAATGAAAACTAGGAAGTTATAATTGGAGATCTTTTATTTTCTCTTAGTTGTATCTTGTTTGTTACTTTGTTACTATGTCATTGTCTTTTTTATTTTCTCACTTCCTATAATTTTATTGAAGAACTTGTTATTTTTCAATAGAGTTTATCTTTTCTGTAATTCATATGCTAATATTTGACATTTTTGGATTTAAATATTTTGTGTGATTTGCTTATGACTTCTGCAGATAGCTATAACAGGCAAAAGCTTCTGTAGAGCATCTGCTATTGCAACTGAATTGATAATGAACAACATCCTTAGAATTGGAAGGGTGAATGTGATTGGAGATGTCATTTTATTTCTTGGAAAATTATGTGTCAGCCTCTCGAGTGCTGTTTTCGCTTTCCTCATGTTGGATACTCACAAATATAGATCTGCTCACAACAAGATATCCTCCCCACTGTTCCCTGTGTTGGTAAGTGTTTAAATGAGATTTGCTTTCAAGCCAGGTACATGAACTTTCAAATAGTTGTTTAGTTCTTTCTACTATATGGAACTTTTACATTCATCGTAATGGTACAGAAACTAGTACTTGTGATTTGAGTGTGCTTTGTTTTCATGTTAATGCAGGTATGCTGGGCTCTAGGTTATATTGTTGCAACTCTGTTCTTCGCGGTGGTGGAGATGTCAATTGATACTATCATTCTTTCATTCTGTCAGGATTCTGAGGAGCATCAAGGGACAGCCCAGTATGCTCCTCCTCTTCTCATTGAAACCTTAAATGATCAAAATGAGATGCAGAGACTTACCCAATGATCTTGTTGAAACATGTCAACGTATAAGTTAATTACCTGTTTCACATTTGCTTAGTGAAATTTTAAAATCTAATCATATTACTTAGATCATTCAGTTAGAAAAAAAAAAAATTTTAGTTAAGTCTAATTATTTGTTCTTTCTTTTACTTTTTTCCAAGTTAGCTTTTATTTTCTATCTTCCCATTTCTTTTCTGGGTGTTTTTTTTTCCCAAACAAGTTGCAAAGGGCCCTTTTACTTGGAGCTGTGGAATCAATATCATTTACAAACTTACTATTTTTCTATGAAGTTGTCCTTAGTGTTTAGTTTGATAGAGAATTAAAACTCCATTCTCTAAAATTAATTGTCAATTTCTCAAAAATTTTATATTATCTTAGCATATTTTAAAATTATCTTAAACTGAACTATTCGTATTTTAAATACTGTATGTATGAATATGGCATCATCTGAGTAAATAAATTGGAATCTTATAAATTGGTATGGCATAAAAAAAAAAAAAAAAAAAAATCAAAAGCTAAGATTAGAGAAAATAATAACTTGTGTATAGAACTTTAGATGAATTTGTTTTTGTATTTATTTATTTTAATTTTACTACGACAGTCGAACTCGAAAATTTTTAATGTTAGATACGATTCTAATACTATTAAATTAAAAACTCATTAGTACTTTAAATGATGCTTACACTAAGGAAAAAAGAAATAATTAAATAATTATTATGTATAAATTGAACCGATCTAAGAAATGGTGTCCAAATGTTTAGAATGGTACTTTTTTCTAGAATTTGAATTAGGTTTTACCGTTTTATCTAAAATTAAATACATTGGTTTATCAATGAATTGATTCACTGTTTCTGTTTCATGGATAGTTTTAGGGCTAAGCAATACATTTTGGAGTTGATTTGTAGCACTGTGATGTAGCTGATTTATACCCTTTTTATTTGAGAGAGATTAAAAATTAGTTAGGTTTCAAAATTCAAAATTCAAAATTCAGTATTTAGAATTAAGCTTGGTGATCCTCAGGCCTAAGTAATAATCCCATAATTTTTGTTTTGCTTTGTTTTCTCAATCCTGATATGTAGAAGGCATTATATTCCATTTTCTTTAACTAATTTTGAAACTTAGGTTGTGGATGGTGTTCAAGATACCATTTCTGTTCTAGCAATTAGCTGCCTCATTATTGCATGGAAGATGAAGGACCCTTCCTTTACATATAATAGTTTCTTAGTATTGAATGTTTTATAATAGTGTAATTACAATTTTCACATACATAGATCTATCTTTATGTACACTCCATAACTTTTTTGAATAGAGAGTTAGAAGGCATTTGGACATTGATTGAAATGATATACTGAAGTTAGAGGTAATAGAAAATTTGAGGAGGGTAAAGAGAAAAGTTAAGGACAATTCATTTATTTATGCATTAAGCACAAAAATAAGGCAAACATAGCAAACAATATTACAATGCACACGACCTGTTTGGAATTAAACTAAAATAATCCAAATTGCAAATAGCCCATAAGAAAAAGCATTCCGTTTTAAGTCATCAAGACATAAATTCAATATCAGAGATGGCAAAACCCGATCCGTCCCGGCGAAAAATTCGTTTCCGCTCCGAATTCGACGGAGAATTCCCGCCCCGTCTATGGTAATGGGGCGGGAATGGGATTGAGTCTCCCGTCCCGCCCCGATTCCCACCTCGATTTCATAAATCATAAAATTAATATATATGAATTTTTTATTATAATTTCATATTACATATATATATATATATAAATTATTAGTTTTCTTTAAAATTATATTATTAAGTATTTAATTATATTATTATTATTTAAATATTAATTAATAATATATAAAATTTAATATAAATATGTATAATATTTTTGTCAAAATATATAAATTATGAAGTTTTAACATTAATAAAATTATAAAAAAATAAATAGGGATCCCCGTCCCCACCCCGAACCCGATTTACTCCGCTCCGATTTTGCCCCGACTGTTGATGAGGCGGGGACGAAAATCTCAAAATCCGCCCCGTCCCGCTCCATTGCCATTCCTAATCAAAAGAACAAAAATATGTTTTTACATAGTAAAACTATTATGTATTGACAAAATCTATTCCTGACATGATAACACTATACTGAATTCCATCAGCTACAAAATTAAGCCAAGACTCAAATCTCCTACACGAGTATGTTGTCCTGCGAGAAATAGAATAAATCTAAGTTCATTTATTTATTACAAGTAATGATAAAAACAGAGAAAAGCAGCAGTATCTTTTATTTATTAATTGTATCTGCTCGCAAGAAACAATTAAGAAATAAGCACCCAATCCCAAGTTCTTGGGTTTTATTATTATTATTATTAATAACAACTATCAGGGAAACAATTCCCCCAACTGAGTTCTGGAAAACACAAACCAAAAATGTAAGGCTACAATTAAGCAGGTTCGTAAGCATATTTGCCCTGCCACTTAATAAGTATTTAAAAGTGCACTATGACTATCCAAATGAAGAATTTCAGCCATAAGATCCTTCCAACTTTAGCAGCTTGCATATTACACACTTTCTACAACAATCAAGGGAACAAAACAAATATATCATAAATTACATCAATACAATATATACACAATCACTTCAAGGTTCATAAAATTGTCCTATGAATATTTGGTAAATAACTTTCCAAATTAGTTCTTAGAAGGAAAATACATTTAAAAGGCACAAGTGATTTAATTAAGCACCGAAAGGATACTGTTTTAATAGGGAGATATCAGTTAGTATTTAAATAAATTTTTACATCTTTTTATAATTAAATAAAATTTTCTAAATCAAACACAGGAATCAACCATAAAGAGGAGGAAAACTGGCATGCCTAAAACAAAAAACAGGTAAAAGTAATAATAACAGTTTAAGTGGAAAGGTGAGAGAAATATTTCAAAGTTGCTGAATCTATTAAGCCATGCATACAATTTTGTAGCAAAGAGAACTAATATGAACTAATATTTGAATCCCAATTGACCTGCAATTACCACTTTAGATTTCTCCTCGTAATCTAAATACCTAAAATGAAAATTTTGTTTGTTTACCATACTAACACATGCATCAAAGGTTGATGAAATTGGTTGAATGAATTTCAATATACTTGTGGTTACCTATATGCCAGCAGATTTTATTGTGCTTCTGGCCCTATAACAAACCAGAGGCAGTATCCAAGTACCATCTTGGACAAGAAATGACAGTCCAAACTTCCAATTTTTATTTCTAACATAGAGGAATTATCTGGCACCATTCAAAGCACTCTATCAGCGAATCAGGAACAAGCAAAGTACAATTCAATGACAACATGCATCAGACAGACAAAAAGAAGATCCTGAAGTTCAAGCATCTAGATGAAACCCAGAAACATATTATTTTATTTTTAGATTGCTATTCGCTATGCATAAAGAACTATTTCAGTAAAAATTTCACATTCAAATGCTCATACAAGCTGGCTGTTCATCTTATATGTATGTCAAGTCACAAGAACCTTAAACTTTTGCAAAGGAACCAGATATATGGAGAATTTGAGATGCTAAAAGCTTGAAATAAGATTTCTTCTTATAAGAAGAACTAATTGACATACCTTGCAACAGCCACCACTACACCAATGGCTATGAGCAGGCAGCCACTTATTTTATTGAATAAGTACCTTCTTCCCAAGAGAAGGGAAGAAACTGACAGCTGCTACACCAAAAATTCTGGAAGAAAAAATGACTATCAAAGAACCATAGAGAACAACTTTAACAAAACACAACATCATGGTCCCACACAATTTTTCTTAACATGAAATATTCAAGTGTGTATTATTTATATTCTATATGCATACATATGTATATTCATCAAATAATGTTAATGGTTGGACTGTACGTTACATAGAAACGGAAATGAAAAACGAAGAAACGGAAAAATGGAAACGAGAAAACGATAATTTCTAAAAATATAAGACATGAAACGTGAGGAAAACGCGTAAATATAAAAAATATAGGGGTATATTTATAAATATTAATTTATATATATACAAAAAATACAAAAAATATAATAATTTATAAATATATATTTAAAAATTTTAAGTATATATTATAAATATATTTATAAATATTAATTTATAAATATATATATAAATATATAATTATAAATATATACTAAAAATAATAATAATTTATAAATATAATAATCATAATAATAATAATATATATAAGAAAAAATGAAATCGGGAATGAATATTTTTATTTAGGAGTTGATTTGGGTGAATTGATTTTTTTTTTTGAATTTATAAATGAGTTTTCAACTTTTTCAAATTACAGAAACATGCCTGAAATGTTTCGGATAAATTTACGTGAGTTTTCAATCATGAAATGTTTCTGAAATGCGGAAACGCGGCCTCCCAAGAGTTTTCGTGTAACATATAGGTTGGACTTGATCATCATTGGAAATTGAAAATTATCCGCCTGTCTGTACCCAAACCCTGAACTTCTTCCCTGTTTTCTGGAAACTTAATTGTCCATTCCAACAACCATTCCCCCATCCCTCTATCTCTCTTTCTGTCTCACTATGGCTCTATTCCATAACATACAGCAGTTTTAGAATAAATGAGTCATCAATTGAAAATACAATGCAAGTTTGGATATTATATATATGCATAAAAGTATAGAAAACAACTATATTATCCAAACAAACACCAGAATTATGGAGTAAATAACACAAAGGGGAGGGAAAACGACCTGACTCAGGATAGGTGTATAGAAGCTCCAGGAAGCATGGCTGTAAAACACACACAACACAAGTATAAATCAGTAAACAAAAAAAGAAAATATAGCAACTCTTAAAACTTGTCTTCTTCTACATTCATAAAAGGGTTGTATAAACTTTTAAATCATATTTTCTTCATTCAAATAGCCATTGAAATTAAACATAAAGCATATTCGACTCTCAACTCAGCTACAAAACTAACTTTAGCTCTATTTTACAGCCAAATTTCAAATAATTGAACTACACAAAAAGCATATAAAATGGAAATTACCAGCAGCAGCAGACAATCCAGTTGCGATCCCAAACCGTGATTTTGGAAGAGCTATCATCTAATTACTCGCAATTCCTACTCCTACATAGTAATTGCAGAATTAATCCATTGACGTTGTAGCTATGGAGATTGATTGGGTAATGGGAGATAAAGGTGTTCAACGACGTCGTATCGTAGCGTAACATCGTCACAGAGAAGGAAGGGCGAGCGCAAGAGGATAGCCGGTGTCAACCCACTGAGATTTTCAAACTAGTACGATTGTTTTTGTTTGGCTGCTGAATATATTCTGCTCCACTAGCTGATTACTATTTATTTATTTTTTATAAGGTGTATTAGGAAATCTACTTTATTTTATTGTTCGTTATAAAAAAAAAAAAAAAAAAATTACAATCTTCTTATATATATATTTTTTTTAAATTTAATTATTTTTTCATAATTTTTCTTGATTGCGAAAAAAATTTTAATTTTACAAAAATATAACTTATTTTGTGTAAAATAATGATTTTACTGAAAATTCATAAATTAACAAAAAAAAAATCGTAATTACGAAAAAATAATTCTTTTACGAAAAATCACAATTTTTTTATATTTTTTTCATAATTCTTCTTAATTGTGAAAAATTTTAATTTTATGAAAATATAACTTATTTTGTGCAAAATAATAACTTTAAAAATAAATTCCTAAATTAACAAAAAAAATAATTTCATTAATTTTATTTTATTTCGTTAATTTCATAAAGTTAATTTCATCAATATCGTAAAATTAATTAATGAAATTATTATGTTAATTTCGTAAAATTAATTAATGAAATTATTTCATTAATTTCGTAAAGTTAATTAATGAAATTATTTTTTTATTAATTAAAATTTTTTTTCGTAAGGTTATTATTTTGTACAAAATTAGTTATATTTTCATAAAATTAAATTTTTTTTTCTCAATTAAGAAGAATTAGAAAAAAATAATTTAATTTATGAAAAATATAAAAAAATTGTGATTTTTTATAAAAAAAATTATTTTTTTCGTAAAATAAAATAAAATAAATTTACTTTGTTAAAAGCAAATTAACCGTAGAAAACAGCTTTTATATAATATTTGTTATTCTTATTTTTAAATCTCTGTTTATTTATATACACTATATGTTAGCTTTTTTTTTAAGTCAAGGTTTTTATTAAAAAAAAAAAAAAGAAAAGAAAAAATTGCTACTCAAAGCCCTAAAGCTCTGTATCTTGGCCTCTCATATTTGTCTCTCAAACGTAAACTTTCAATTCATCAGCCGCTTACGGCAGTGTAGTCGGCACCATGTAAGTTCTCTTACCGAATACTCCTGTCTTTTACCCTTTTAATGTCGTGCATGGTAACAAGCTCAGGCAACTCAGCTTGGGAATTAGATTCTTTGTTTATATGTATGTTCTCTTCCATTCTGCTAGGGAAACCAACTCCAAGACTTTGATATCAGTTTCAGACGCTTCTAATAAGAAATCCAAGAAAGCCAATAATAATGGCAATGAAAAAGATATAATTAGCCGCTGTGATGATGATATTCTTCTTCACATTCTATCTTTTCTCCCAACAAAAAATGCAGCGAGACATGGAATTTTATCGAGAAGATGGAGGAACCTTTTGGCCTCATTAACCATTCTCAATTTTCATGAAGAAGACTGGGAGTTTGCAAATCAATTCTTTCTTATTCATAAACCATCATATATTCATAAGCTAAGTATCACTAATATCGTCTATCCTATGACGGACTCGTCCAGCTTAAATTCATGGATAAGACTTGCTACTAAATGGCATGTTCAAGAGCTTTATCTTAGAAGATATACATATTTTTCGAACTTGCCTCGCAGCTTTTTTACTTGTACAATGTTTGTTGTTTTGAGAGTGGTAGTTCATCCTCGTAGTCATGTTCATCTCAATGATCTCCCTACAATTTGCCTTCCTAATCTTAAGGTTTTGGAATTTGGCATCCGTTGTATTCCGAATAAGTTCTTAATGCCATTCTTTTCTGGTTGTCCCTTGCTTGAAGATTTGTATCTACATGGAGCAGTATGCTTAGAGGATAATCATGAAGAGAATCTATTAGACGTGAATATACCTTGCTTGAAGACATTAAGTCTTCATTTTTGGGCTATCCATTTTGATTATCCTCAGTATCAAATCGTAGTCAATGTGCCAAAACTTGAATATCTTCTTCTTATTCATCAATTTTCGTTATGCAATATTATTTTTAAGGAGGATATTGATATGCCTTCTCTAAATCATGCCTTTGCTAACATTGGAGATCCTAATAAAGATCCAGTTTCTTCAATATCTTTGATGGAGTTGCTTCAAAGAATTTCTGGAGTCAAGATTCTAACCTTATATTATCATGTCTTTGGGGTAAGTTTTCTCTTATTTTACGATAATATATACTCGTCTAAATTTTAATCAGACTTGTTTGATATAAATAAATTCTATAAAATTTTATGAAATTCATTTGCAAATTTCTATATTTCATATTTAGTACAAATAAAAAATTATTTGAACTTAAATTATGCGGTTCTAAATTCAAATAATAATACCAAACAAATTCTTAATTGGTTTTGGAATTAATTGTGCATTCTATCTCTATTCAAAATTAAGCTAGCTTATCCTCAGTGCATAAAAAAAAAAATAAAAAAAAATTAAGGCTTATCCCTTTTGTATTTCTAAATTTCTAAATTTTAATTTTAATAAGCATGTTTGAATGTTGATTCCTTTGCAGAATCTCAAATTGGATCACGGTGATCATGATAATCTGCCTATTTTTCGTAATTTGACCCACTTATATATGCGATTTGGTACGAATAGTGGCAATGTTGGATGGCTTCCATGCTTTCTTAAATGCACACCTAAACTTGAAGTTCTTTCTTTGAAAAAGGTTGGAGTACTTATTATTGGGATGAAATAGAAATTTCTTTTCTATACAGAAACAACGTTAATTAATTAATTTGTTTTGGTTCTACAGGAAATATATTTTAAAACATCAAGGAAGTTTAATCTGATTGTTCCAATGCCAGTGCCTAATTGTTTGGAGTTCCACTTGAAGTCGATTGAAATAAATCAGTGGAAGATAAAGACTGAGGAGCTGCAAATAATTCAGTACCTACTTAAGCAAGCAAAAGTTCTGCAGATAATGAAAATTGTTTCCTGTATAAGCTCTGAAGAACAGGACAAGTTTCTTTCTCAAATTCTTGCATTTCCAAGAGCTTCAACTGATTGTCGTTTTAAACTTTCTTGAATATCTTACTCTCTTTCTATTATAACAAATGAAAACATGATTTTATTTGGAATTAACTTAACATTTAACTCAACTTTCTGTTTGCCAATGTATTTTGATCCTTTGGCAAACAGAGCATGTCGTTAAAAAGAAAAGCATTGGTCGTTTAGCTCTTAATAGTAACTTAAACGGCCAGTCGTAAACGGCCAGTCGTTCAGTAAAACGCATCTCTGCAGCCACACCAAGCTCCTATGATTTATTCAAAGTTGAAACAGGACAGGACATGTATGTATATGAATTCCTAGTTAAATTTGAACTGTGATTCCTACTTCAACTTGAAATTATAAACCTACTACTATACAAACATAAAGTCTTTGTTCAATTATTCATATAAATAGATAATTTTCTTGAAAATTATGATAATCGTTTAAGCACCGAGAAATATTTATATATATATTTTTTATATAAAATATATTGGTTCTCCCTTATTTGTTTATTTTATATTTCTTTTTAATTTGGAAAAGTAAATATAGTTTCAATTTTAGCTCCGATTGTTTCGCGAAAAATATTTTTTTGAAAAATTTGTGGATTAAAAATTTAATATAGTTATTGTTGCTTTAGTAAAATAACTTTGAACTATGGAACTACTAGTTTGACAAACTTCGCCTATCGAGTTCTTTCTCTTCGCAATCCATTATATATTCATAAGTTTAAGTTAACCTTCACAAGCCAGAAATCTGATTCATCCAATATAGATTCATGGATAAGGTTTGCTATTAGGGGGCATCTTGAAGGGCTTAATCTTATGTATCACATTCAAATTTCTGACTTGCCTCTAAGCTTATTTACTTGCACAACATTAGTTTACTTACAACTTTTTCTTTATTCTTACAATTTGTCTTCCAAATCTCAAGGTTTTGAAAATTAACATGCATGGTATGGATACTAATAATTAAGCTCAATCGCTTGAAGATTTGTTGCTAAATGCAGATGTATCCCCATGGGATTATTTTTAATGTTAATATACCTTCCTTAAAGAAATTAAATATTGATTTTCGAATGAAAGATGGTAATAAACCCAAGTACCAAATCACAATCAATAAATATTTTGATCTTAAAGGTCAGTTTTGTATTGAGTAAGTTCCTTCAACATGGAGAGCCCACAAAAAAAAAAAAAAAAAAAAAAAAAAAAAGGAATAAGGCAATAAATTGACAAATTTACCAACTTGCAAACGCGTAAAATAGCTGGCAGTCAGCTCTCTTACACGTGAAAGAGTAAATTCTTCTGCCTATAAATAGATAGAAGATGTAAGGAAAATATATAATATAAGAGAGAAAAACAAAGAAAAATAAAAGAGTTAGATTTCTTTATAAGTATTATTTTGTGAGAGAGTTTTGATAATTTTTGTCCATCCAAAAATTATCATATACTTCTTTAATCTTTTGTCCACTATGAGAAAATGGTGTATTGGGTGATTAGATGTTGTGTGAGAGATTTTATAATTTTCTCCATCCAAAAATTGTACCGTGTAACTATAAAAATTATAGTTAATTATCCATTGTGGATTGTGGATGTAGGTTTATTGAGAAATCGAAGCACGTAAAATTATTGTATTGTGGGTTATTTATTTTTTTGCTTCCGTTGTGCATGTGTTTAATTTTCCAACATTTTGGTCATGCAATATATTTGCAGGAATATGGGGCTTTTTACTTAATTATGTGAAAAAGAATATATATTTCCTTATATAAGCTAGTTGGGAAAATATTTCTTCAACTATGCATTTTTGTGCCAAGTGAACATGTGTTGAAAATTCAACACACAAAATTACCACTCTAATTATATATATATATTTTTTAGCAAGGTCACCAGTTAAACTAGTGACCTTGTCTTTTGTAAGTAGCCTCTTTTGAGGCTATGTTGGGTGCGTCAGCTTCAACTTTAAATACAATTTTTTTTTAAAGGTGGACCTTGTATTTATTTTAGTTTTTTTCCTATTGAGAATTCTATTTTTTTTTATAATTATTTAATTTAATTTCTATTTATTTTTTATATTTCTATATACAATTCTAATATTTTATCAACTATTTTATATATTATAGAATTTGAATATTAATATAATTTTAAATATTGAAATATTAATTATATAATTCAATTATAATTATATAATTATACATTATAATTAATTATATATTCTAATATCTATTAGAATAGATAATGGTATATTAATTATATTAATTATAATGGATACTTAATAAATTATACATTACATAAAAGAATAAATATTATTTAAATGAGCACATGTGAAATAGATAATTATCATGTGATAATTTTATCAATTTTTTATTTTTTAATGAGCACTTTGAGTGGCGATCGTACTTTTCTTCAATTTCTTTTATTATATAATTATTAATATGAAAATATTATATAAATTTAATATTATTAAGTATTAAAATTTGTAAAAAAATTATTGATTTATTGTAAAATTTTTATAATGTTATTTTTGATATACTAAAAATTATTGATGTTTTGACTAAAAATAAATTTGATCTATTAAAAGATTTCTAAATTAAATAAATTGTGCACTGAAAATATTAAAAAGTGAATAATATTAAAAAATTAATAATAAATTGTAAAAAATAATTTTCATGCATGGTCGCCAAGTGTCTACCATGTATGAAAATTTTGTGTATAAACATTATTTTTATTAAATATTTTAATAATACTAATATTTACGTAAAATCATTTATAATTTTAAAAATTAAAAATATAATTAATATCCATTATAATTAATATAATTAATATACCATTATCGATTCTAATAGATATTAGAATAAATAAATAATTATAATATATAATTATAATTGAAGTATATAATTAATATTATATTGATATTTTTGTCACGACCCGGCTTCCGAGCCGCGACGATCCTAGGGCATGAGTAGGCTTAAGGCCACCGAAAACCCGTAGGAACCTCATCGATCAATCGATCATCTATATTCATATCATGCAATCTCCCAAGATCAGAACCAAACAACTATGTCAATCCATTCTCATCAATATCATTCAATATTCAATTTCAATATCATATTCAAAAGCTTAATGCTTAAAAAGGCCCATAAAACTATTTTCATTACATATACCATTCAATACATTACCATGAAGCTTCTAAGTTTGAATAATCATCTATACAAAAAGACTTAATGGAAAATGAGTTATTACATTAATCACTTGAGTTTCCGAGGGATGGAGAAGAAGAACGCCTCGGGAACTTAACCGATAAATTAAAGTTCACCTGAAAAAAATAGAATCGATAATGAGATAAGGCAGTGAGTAAAGATTATACTACCATAACCTGTGAAGCTTGGTGATTCAAGATCGGTTTACAATAACAGTTCACGGTTCCTATCAATCAATATCAATAACCAATCGGTTCAATAATATCAAGCGATTGGTTTAACAAGTATAAACAATAGGTTTAATAACGATAATCATTTGGTTCCAATTCAATATCCAATCATTTCAATAATATCAATCAATCGGTG
>CATKHJ010073547.1:0-15368 GCA_949750685.1 Vernicia montana | reverse complement strand
TTATTTTATTTTAATAATAATATAATAAAATAAAATTATTCAGCAAACGACAATTATTGCTAAAATAAAAAAATTATTTTAGTTATTAAAATTTTAAATTCAATGTTTGAACTATTCAGAAGTCAAGTCTTGAGTCTCAATCTGTGAAAAAAAAATTATGAATTGGAGAAGTCGGGCAATTGAAAATTTTAATATTTTCCATTGAATAACCAAATGATTCACTTTAGAAAAAAATTCAAATAATTCAGTTTAGAAAAGTTAAAAAATAAATGTATAAAAATATCAATCATGAATTTTTAATTTATTTATAATCAACTTGATATTCCTTTAGAATAAAAAAAAAATCAATAAATAAAACACGTGTATGTAATATAATATTATAAATAATAAAAAGTAATAAATTGGTGATAAATTTGAACTATATAGTTGATCTTTGTATCTATAAAAGTTTGGTAAAACCGTATTGGAATGAAATAAAATTTGGTCATTTTGATTTCATCTTGTAATAGATAATGAAATTAGTTTGTTTGGTTGGTCAATTATTTCACTAGGAATTTAAATTTTTGCAGTAATAAAAATAATATATACATATGAAAAAATGAGATAAACTCATTTTTTATGAAATTAAAACAATATAAAGGCTAAAATGATTTAATTAATAGTAATAATAATAATTAATGAAAAGGAAGCATGAAATCCAACCAAAATCAATTGTCATCATCAATAACAAAAAAAAACAAAAGTAACAAAATGTAAAGAGTGCATTTTTTTTTTAATAAAAAGTAAAAAGAGAGTATAAAAATAAATGAGAGAGGATAAAAACATAAAAAAATAAAAGTGGAAGTAAAATTGTAATTAAAAATTAAAAAAGGGTACATAGGGTAATTTCCTCTATTATTTTTCTTAGAAACAATATTTTGAAAATAACACTTTTCTCATGTAATTTAAAATAAAAAATATTCGGCCTTTTTAGTGAGAGGAGTGAACTGAACCGAACCCTAAGCCTCTGTGAGACTGCTTTGTGCTCTCTTCGTTCCCTCGCTTGAGGCGTAGGCCCAGGCCTGCATCCCATCTTCGAGGCCCAAGCCCAGGCTAGCGCCCCCACATGGCAGCCACAATTCCCTCCGCTTGATTCACTCAGTACCAATTTAGTAAGAGCATATTCGGCCGGAGGAGATTATTTCCTAAATGAAAACCTTCCTAAATTCAAATAGTTTTATTTCCTAAATAAGAAGATCATATTGAAAAGGAAGGAGTTGATTTTAGGACTAAATTAGAGGAGAGTTCCATCCTATAAATAGAGGCTAGAACCTCTGCTCAAGGGGATCAGATTTTCTTGGAGAGAGTAACGGAGGAGAAAAAAGACCTTTTTTTTTTTTTTTTTTTTTTTTTGAAAACTCAACAGCTAAAAAACACTCAAAAAGTACTTGGAATTCGTAAGACTTTGTGAACTTATCACTTGCTGGAAAAAGGTAAACGAAATAAAAAAAGCCACTGAGGGCTAAATCCATCAACATATTATTTCTAGTGCTTTCAAATTATTTTGAAAATGCCAAGGGATACGTTATAGCGGATGGATTCCCAATTCCCTTCTCTTATTGTTCTTTTATATACTCATCATGATGATTGATTCTGTGTTTTAATATCTGTTTATATATAATTTTATATATTCGTTCATTTGTTAGATCAATGATGATCAAGATCAGTTCTTGATTCATCACTGTCAAACATTAAAATTCTGTTGCTTTTCAATATCTTTAGTCTATCTTTTCTTATTGATTAATTATTTTTTAAAAAAGAATACCTTACGAGCTCTATGTAACGAGGTGAGGCGAGGAGCTCAAATTGATGAGCTTGGAATGACAAGGCGAGCCAATGGCCTTGACATGGAGAAACAAGATGAGGAGCTTGGTGTGGAGACGAGTCAATGCGAGCTGATAAACTCGAGCGCGAAGAGGCTACTCGCTGCCTAAATAGGCAGCCTTTTTGTTTATTTGTTAATTATAAATTATAAAAATAATGAATTAATTTTCCTTTCCTTTTTGTAATTAGGTTTAGATTTTAGGTTTTCAAATAAAATGATTTAGATAATTCAGTAAATTTATTTTCTATTTAATTGCATTGAATTGGTGATTAGGACTGATTATATAATACTTAGGTTGTAATTTAAAGTTCTATTACTTTTTGTATGCAATGTATATTGATTCGAATTCTTGTTGTTATATGATATATCACTATCATTTATAAAAGCCCGACTAGTCCTAAATTAAACAAAATTAGAAACGAGTTTAAATTTAATCACCTTCCTAAACTTGTACCTAACTTCATTATCCAAATCTCTGGACTAATGTGATTAAGTAAGATGTAAGGAATTCTAATCACCTCTTTTTCTTAGTTTTTAAAAACTAGATTATAACTCCAAGTTGAAAAGCAATGCAAAATCCATCTATTCAGGGATAGAAAACTGGTCGCGACACATATAATACAACAAATCAATTAGTGTTAAAAAAATATATAAGAAAATTATTGTCTATTACTAGGAATATATTCTTATACACCATAACTAATGAATTAAAAAGCATTTAATTAAGGCTAATTATTTTGAAATTCTCTGCACTTTTCAATTTTTTACAATTCTACCCAATCTTGGGAAATATGTTATTATACCCCAAATTAATAAATTTATTTATAATTGTACCCTACGAATAAGCAAAATATACATGTCTTGTTAATAGTAACTCTTCAAGTCAAGAGAGTATTTTAGAAAATAGAGATAAATAGACTTTAGACAAGTAATAGACAATATTTTTGTCTCTAAAGTGGATATGTATCAGAATATTTCATTGAAATAAAAAATATTTATGCAAGAGTTTGATTTTCTATCTTTAGATGATGTTTTTCTTTTATATAAATATTCAAAGAGAGCTATTTTAATTGTAGTAAACAAATTTATTAATTTTGGGTACAATAACCTATTTTTAAAGAATATTATAAAATTATAAAAAGTCCAAAAAATTCAGGACACATTTCAGACCAATTGGCCTTAAGACATTAATATGTGATTTTCACACTAGATGGGTGTATATACCCAATATGGACAAAACTTACACATTGGAGTTTTTAGACTTGGATTTATTTTATTTTAAAATTTGAGAAATGGTTGAAAATACAACTTTTAAAATTAATCAGATTCATCAAATTTATAAACTTGTTTTGGGCATGGGAAGACCACCAAATTTAGAATTTAGAGACAAAAGAAAAGAAAATTATTCGCACAATTTTTTGTGTTGAATTAATTACTTGTATCCAACTCTCTTTATTTCTAAGATGGAGAATTGTGATTATGGAATAACGTCTTCTTTTTAATTAAACTATCTGCCAACAACATTGGTGGTATACAATTCCTTCTCCTTTTGATTCTTTTAAATCTTGATTTCGTCAACTTTAATCTTTTCTTGCAAGTAAGCTGACCGAAAACCTTTCCACACTCAGAACAGCATCTGCAACAAAATCATACAAACATAATTAATAGTCAGAAAGCCTTTTTTTTTTTTTTTTTTAAATGTAGAAAAAAGAAAATAATGATGGTAAAGGGTAAAATTGGATGAAATTTCACAAACCTGAAGCAACCAGCACATGCTGTCCTGCAAATTTTGAGACAGTGAGTGCACCAAGCCATTTGGGACCTCCTTCCTCGATTTTCAGACTTTACTTCTTTGATATTTTAGTTGCAAATTCCTTGGGCACCAAGAATACCTGTATATATATAATATAGGTTGTGTAACTTGGTGATAAAGGAGGAATCTTTGTCCATCTCGACTTAGGAAACGGTCTATATAGACCGTTGTGCTAGAAGTTTAAATTAAATTTAAATTTAAAAAATATATGCCAAACGGTGTCGCTTTTGTACGGTGACCACTCTATGTGGTTCAACCATTTTTAAGAAGAAAAATTGTTCCTCAATCACACTTTGGTCTGCGCTACTATCTCGCTTTCTCTGTCCTTCTCTTGGTTTGTGTCCCTGTTGTTAGGGTTTTTGCTTGGGGCTCCCTCCAATGGCCTTGGCCACTGAAAGGGTTTTCCTCCCTCTATTTTTCTTATTTTTATATCAATATTTGTCTTTGTTTTTTGTTTTTTCTTCTGTGATTTGCAAGTTTTGCTTGCCCGTTCGGATTGGGTTTCAAGATTTTTGGGTCTTCAAGTGCGGCAGCGGCTGTGCTGCTCAAATTTCCTGTGACTTTGTTCGGATCCTTCAACGGCTTGTCATCATTTTCACTCTGTCAGGGTGCGGTGACTGTTGGAGGAAGGAAGAGCTGGCTAGTCTTGGATTGGGGTTCACGCGTCTTGAGCTCCTCTTCACCGATCTATTTGAGATGTGTCCCTTGGCCCTTGACAGAGGCCTGAATCCTTCATGGCGATGGCTATTCAGGCGAAGGGATTTGGACCTCTGTCAAGTAAACTCTAGATTTGTTCATGTTTTTCTAAGGTGAGCTCTTGTTGAAATTGGTTGGTGCAAGCTTTTTGAGGACGGTTCAGGCGCTTCTCCCCTTCTGGTGGTGATAACTTCCTTCTTTAGGCTCCTAGCGGCGGTGATGGTGGTGGCTGAAATTATGGAGTCTTCTGGAGATGACAAAGTTATCAGGGGTGTTTGCATAATTTGTGCATCTATGTCTATGTAGTAGGGGTGGCAATTCGTATTAGTGGGTCATGTTCGGGTTCTGTTAACCTATACCAATGACACGATAAGAGTCAACACGAATACGACACAATTAGTTTATCGTGTTAAAAATCTAAACACGAACACGATCCACTTAATTAATAGGTAACACGACACAACAAGAATAACACGTTTAAAATTTAAAATTAATTAATTTTTTATTTTAATATTTAAAAATTATCAAATTTATTAAATTAACCCTTATTAATTTATATTATTACATAAAATATAATTATATATAAATTTATAAAGAAAATTAAAAGTAATATTTATATATACATATTCTAAAAATCATAAAATATATGAAGTTAAATATGTTAATGAATTAAACGAGTCGTTTTCGTATTAATGAGTCAACCAGTAACACGAATAATTATTTTTGTGTTACAATCAGGTCGATACGAAATCGACACGAACAAGATAACTCTTAATCTAAACCTGTTAATTTCATGTTGAGCTCGTGTCGTGTTTGATATTGTCACCGCTACTGTGTAGTCCTATTGGCTGTGTTTGTTAGTTTGGGCTTAAAATCCACGTGTAAAAACCCAATCTTAAATAGTTGTTGTTGGACATTAAATCTTGATTTATCTAGTGACGTACTTACTGAACCTCTCCTTGTGTAATATTTGATGTATTAACTTGGGTTTCATACCCCTTATTAATACTAATCGCTTTTTTGTTTGGGCAAAAAAAATCTTACTTTAGTCTAGTGGTAAACATCAAAATTGAAGTGATTTAATTCTCAAGCTTGATAAGGTTAATTTCTGTGATGTCAATTTGACAAAAAAAAAAAAAAAAAAAAAACATAAAAAGAAAAGTAACCGCCTTATAATTTGGCAAAAAAAAAAAAAAAGTAACCGTCTTATATATATGATTTTGGACCAAGAGTTGTTGAAAATATCCTAGAATTTTACTTTATAAAGTTTTACACCATCCTACAGGCAGGTTCAAGTCCTATATCAATTTACTATCATAAATACATTTCATGATTTTTTTCCCCATTTTTTTTAACAAGGATTGGTAATGTTGAGAATAACATAATTTCCATAAATCAGTAATTGGTAGAGAAATCAACAAAAGAAACCCACTTTGCAATGCTTATTGACACACATCAAGAGAGGGAAATAAAATTGACATTCACTGCATTTGAGAGAATTAAAATTTGTTAGCAACTACAGGTGATATAAAAAAAATTCCAGACCTACAGTGGAACAACACAGCTTACAACAATAACTACATTAGTTAACTGCTCTTATGCCAGCTATTTTTTAGGAAAACAAAAAAAAAATGGCAGCAACTCCGGCCACATTACAAAATGTTTTTTTTTTTTTTTTTTTTCTTTTTCATCATCAGCTGCATTTACAAAGACTAATGATTAGATACTAAGTTCTTTGTCTGACCCTCCTGCCATTGGTATCACCACCGTCAGAGAGTTGGGCCCATACGCTACGGGACTTTCCACCTCCACTGCTACAATCTTCCTCGCAACCGGCCACCGTCTTCAGTAGCTCCGATTGCAGAGATGGGTAGTTCTCCTTGAGATGTTCAAAGGAATCTGACCTCATTACAGCTGCAACACCAATGCCCAAAGGAAATGAGATAACAGTTTGTCAAACAAAAACAATGCAGGATATAAAACGCAACATCTTAAGACTTTCAGTAATATTGTTTGCTTCGTGAAATAAAAGAGAGATATTAACATTCTCCATGTTAGTTGCCAGCTAAATTCATAGTACTACATTTCACCTCTCATATTTTTATGCCACGGAGAAATTTAAAGTCTCAGATGACAATGTAGCCAAAGCATTAGTCAGTATAGCCAGAGCAAGAAATTTTCTCAATCCTCTACATCGATAAAATCATCCTTTCTTGTAAACATTTCTTTACTGACTCATTATTTCACAAATATCATTTCTCTGATTGAAAAAATAAATCAAATTAAACTGATTATTTCACAAATATCATATCAGATGCAACAGAAGCACAAAAGGGCGTTGTTGACAGGGAATACACAGCATCAAAATCATTCCATCAAAAAAAAAAAAAAAAAAAAGAAAGGAAGAGCAGCAAAAACAGAAACAGTGCACTACAGAAAGTTTGAAGTCCTAAACCAACTATAAGAGAGATCTTCCCTCATTAAAAGGCCCTTCCGGTGTGTTCCCTCCAAATTGTTCAAATGTATAGTCTCTATTTAGCGAATATTTTATGCCAGCCATAATGACAAAAATACAGTTTCTGCTTAAAAATTCAGGCAATTCACTTTTTTCCCCCAAAGAGGGTGAAGGAGAAAGAGAGAAAAAAAACAGGGGTATCCCATGTTCCCTTGATTTTTATTAAAGCACTTCACTACTTCTATGGCCACAGGCCATCCCATGTTCCTATTTATCTTATGATCTGTATATAGTCCATTTATTAGCCAATTATGTGATCAGACAACCCACTCTTGGCTGCAAAGGAAGAAACAGAAAAAGAATATTATAGAAGTTCCATTTCAATGGGAGAAAACATAATAATAAGCTTTAAATGAATCTCTCTTTCTCTCTCTCTCTCTCTCCAATGTAAGTCTTCGAACTTTAATATACTACAAAATAAATTAAACACACAAATACACTACTGGTGTAAGCCCATCTTTCTTTTAAGAAATTCAAATGAAGTGTGGCTCTCGAAATCCACAAGGCACAAAACAAACTTGATTTTTGGATTCTAAAAAATAAATAGGCAGTAACACATTTTTACAGCATTTCTTCAAACATTTGCACCAACAACCAAAAAATCTGTAATATTTCAAATATTGCTTATGGAAACAACATTCTATCCTTCAACTTTGGTCATAGGATTACAAGATGGATTTAGCTTTACATGCACATACATGCATCTAATGAAAGGAGTAATTTAGTCAATTTACCGATCAAAAAAACATATCTTGATCTGACCCTAACAATAGTCCCTCTAGCAATATCAACACTCATCAAGACACTTGATACAATTTTGCAACTGGAACAATTGTTTCTGCAAGAATGATCATCCTAATAAATGCCACTCCAGTTACTTGGGTGTTTGTTTAGCATGGAGGTTGAAACTATTTTCAAAAATAAACTCTCTTTTACATGTTTTAAAAAACAATTTGAAAATGTTTCAGCTGTTTTCGATATTTTAGGAACCAAACATGTGAAATCTACCTTTAAAATAATTTCTAATTACTTTTAGTCAATATATTGAGTAGGAACCAACATTTAAGTTTCACCAACAAATCCCTCTCCCCAATGATAAAAAAAATTTCAAAAACAATAATGCCAAACATACTCTTACAGGGGAGAATTATTCATCATATGGATAATGAAATAAGAACTCTGCCAACAACTAAAAATTCAAATAGGAAACAAAAGTAAAGGCAGCAGAACTCTTGAAAAATGCCTTTGATGACATACATTTAAAAAGTAATGAAAATAGGAAAAAGATTATTGCCAACTCTTTTCTTTTCACTTTCAGAAACTTAGGAATTGTTTAACTGTAGACATTGGTTAACTGATTTTATTTGTTCCTTAATTTTTTCATTAATAATGAGTGCTATTTAATTTATAAAAGTTAATTAGAACTTTAACTTCACCAACAAAAACTTTATTTTTGGTATTTTTTTAGCAAAATTTATGTCTTAATATTCATTATCCTCATCACACACACACACACAATCAGTTCAATTAAATGATTTTGTTGGATCACTTTTTTTATTTTTGAATCACTCTATCAGGTTTTTTTTGCTCAGCCTTACAAATGGCAAAGGGATGTTGCAGCTGTGGTGGTGCAGATTATTCTGTAACCCCTGTATACACACACACACACACACACATACTTGAACTTCACCCAATCAAGATCCTTGATCTTACAAATCCTTAGTTACAAAACCCACCAATCACAGTCTCTAAAGTAATTTGAAGGGCCAACTAGAGCCTTTACATACTTCCTGAACAGCAAAAACAGTCAGCATATATATATGCAATCTTCTTTCAATTTGTCTTCACATCACTTTTTTTAAATTTATATAATTCTAATTGTAAATTTCAATTCCTCTTCTTACACTTCAACAATCTTGTAATTTTTAAAGACTACTGCATATGCAGAAAATAAAATTTTTGCAATAAATCCAAAGAGGCTGCATATCACAATTTTTCACATCACTCCTCAAGCCTAATTTAGAAGTCCATATCCATAGAAGAAATCAAAAATAAGCTTAGGAATGTATTCATTTCACAACCTCGCATAGTGGCAAATAGGTCTTATAATATAAAAGAGCATATGCATAAGCATTCACAAAAAGTTCTCAATGAAATTCATTAAAGATCTTTAGATAGGTCAACTGCAGTCAGCAATGCCCCTCTAACTCTCCAAACAATAGCCTGAGGGAAAAAGATAAAAGAATTCGAAACTAGCCAAGGGATCAATGGATTCATGCTCTGAATACTTCAAAAGCAAACGAATTTGTTGTCTCAAAATGCAATCAGACAACATGCTTCTTAACAGTTTCTATCAACATTTGCAATTTAAATCTAAATTTTGTTTTCGACACAGTTTCAACAGCCTTATAGAAATGCCATACTCTATCCAATTGTTACTTAACCCAGAAAAAATAAATGAAATTACACCATGACATCCATAACAACAACATATTTATTCTATGCATATACAGAGATGTAAAAAAAGATACACACTCTTGCATGTTTGTCAAAGGATATGCCACGCAAAAAACAATCATGCTCAAATAGGCTATTAAACCTCCATGTTATGACAGATAGGAGAAAATGCATAGGGAATCTGACATTACCTGCAAGGTTTTCAGCAGCAAATTTTAGGCAAACAGTTTTTAATTCCGTAGCATGATGGCAGTCAGCCAAGGCCAATATGCTTGCAACAGAGTTCACAGAAATAACCTTGCAGAGATGAGACTCACACATCAATCTGAGTCTGTCGAGACCATAGGTATCTGCTGCTGCTAACAGTTTTGCTGTTAATGTTTCAGAAACTGAGGAGACACAAGATGAGCTAGATGTCTCTGTGTCCACATTTTCAGTGAGAGTATCTCGGTATATGAAATGCAACATGGCCTGCAGGAAAGCATGAATACTACAAATGATGACATAAAAATACTATGACAAGCACAAATTCTGATCCATTGCCTTGAGGACAATCATAAAATAATAAAACTTCTCACCTTGAAAACCTTAGGTTCTAGATCAGTAATAAGGATCTCTTGCTTTTCTTCTTCTTCTCCATCAAAAAATTTAGATCGATAAAAAGGAGATCGAGCAGCCAAAACCAACTTGTGAGCATGAATCTTTTCCCCTGCCACATTAAAAGTAACATCTGAACCTTCCATATTTTCAAGCAGCATGCCAAAATGTGCTCCTATATCAGACTCTGGAACCTGAATTGAGTGTAATCGTGGACAATCTATTGCTGACACAACTACCCCAACAGTACAATTGATTTTCAAGCAATCATCCTTGAGGAAGTCAGATGTTTCAAGCAAAGCTCGTCTAAAAAATCGTTTGTATCCCCTGAATTAAAGCAGATACAAACAAAATTAACATCCAGGTGAAATGACAGCAGTCAATGAATCACATAATCAGCATTGAGCCCAAAACTCAGATCAATTTCTCAACAATATGATAAGGAAATGCCCAGAAAAGTTGAAAATAAAAGTTAATACATCATTCAACTTTTTTATACATGCTCGCACCACAACTGGGGATACTAAAGAAAAGCAGAGAGGAAAAATACAAGGGGAAAAATAACCAAAAAAAAAAAAAAAAGTAAACGGGCAAAATGAGAAAAATAATAAGATAAATCAGAAGTTTCAGCTGAAAGGCATTCATGTGGAACAACCAAGAATGACAATTTTCAATGCAACCTGTTTCACATATGATGGATTAAGTTCGGATGAAGCAGAGACAGGAATATTTTTCCCAAAACACATAATGCTTTAAATGATACATAAGAAATGTTTGCTTTGAAAATGATTCATTAAAAGGCCACACAAGCTAACTTTCTTTGCTTAACAAAACAAAAAACAATAGTCCAAAGATAGCATGCTCCTAAATCATTATTCACAGAAGTTCTCCTATCCTTTGCTCCCATAGAATTAGTACCTGCCCTAAAACATAGCAGATAGGAATGCAGGTTAGAATTTTTCTTCCAGTGGGAATGAACAGGGCCCCAGACCCGGACCCAACTCTCATGTTATAATAAAAGTCACATTCAATTGATCATTAAAAACATGACAAGTTCAAGTTGGGAAAATATCATAAAGATGAAAGATACAGTACGTTGAAAAATAACAAAACCTAGATAAAAGTTTGTCAGATTGCATAAGATAATTAAAAGCTTTTGCAAACAGATTCAAGCAACAGAAAAGAAAATCCAAATTTCAGATCATTAGAAACATAGTTGATAAAGACACACCTCAGGTGCAAGGGGCCCTGGCACCTCAAGCCCTAGAAGGCAGGAGACATTACTGAGGTGCACGCCTCCACTACCTTTTCACTTTTAAGACAAAAAACACACACACACACATACACACAAAACAAAAAGGGTAAATGGAAAATTATGCCAATTAACTGGGGCAAAGCATGTCCGCAATCCTCTCCCAAATCCTAGGATGATTACCAAGTACAAAATCAAATCTCCCCCTACTCAACCAATTGATCAAGGCAAATCATGTCCCAAAATTTGAGATTCCTATCATATATGTAAAGTATAGAGACCCCTCTAGTATGATCTATATATATATATATATATATATATATATATATATATAAATGCACATCAATTCAGTAGTAAATTAGTACTTCAGTAGTAAATTAATAATGCAATTCACAATTTGTTCTCTCTTTTATTTCCTGCGTTCTTTGTTTTGCTAAATTTCTGAGCATCCTCCATTGCCAATCAAAAAACCTCAAACACATTCTTCAATTCCAATTGTTTCCCCACTCAATTACCTCTACTAGTTTTATAGATTATTCCAATTTAGTGGAATATAGGATTATGGTTTACGACATTTTAACACCCTTACTTTTTTTTTTTAAAAAAAAAAAAAAAATTGGTGCTAGAACTTTATTTGTTTTAAGTTATTACAATGAATACTGGTATTATGTAGGACTAAGTGCCTTCTTTTACTTGCTATGCGCCTCACATTGGTGGACACTTGCACCTTGTGACAAGGCTCTAGGACCCCTTTGTGCCTTAATGTACCTTGTCCCTTTAATAACTATGGGGGGACAGAACCTCATATCCACTAAAGCACTATATATAGCCCTAGAATTTCCTTTTTTCATTTATTTCCATCTTTTCTCTGAATACGTTAATAGACTTTTTTTAACTCAAAGTGTAAACAAAACATTAAATAAAATAAAATAAAATAAACAAAGGAAAAGGGAAAATGCAGTAGAATGGAATAAATTAATTTCTAAAATTATGTAAATGCAAGATCTGCAAAACATGCTGGAGAGCAAAATACATTATCTTCCAAGAAAAAAGTCCAAACAACAATCTCAATAACCCTACTTCAAATGCTCCACCAATATCTTCACAGCCTTAAATAATCAATTATCCCTCTACAACCACAACCTACACATAACACACAGCAGAATGGCATCCCAAGCTAGGCATTCTCTTCTCAAGCCAAATCTCCTCTACCAAACAACCAAAAATTGCATAACTCTTCTAGGCATTAATAGATGCTACATCATCCAATTTCGAAAGGAAAATGAACATCAACTACCAAGACCTTATAATAAAATTTAATATCAAATTTGCCATTTAAAGATAAATGCAACCCAAAACACATCTTCCATAAAATCATTAACCATATCAAGAGGCGCATGAACCAATTATAGCTCTCAATCTTGTTATACTCCCTTCAAATTTGGTTTCCAATAAGGTCATCAATTGGTCCATAGCCAGTTAATTGATTGCAATTCTAAATAATTCCAGATTGTCAAAAACCATAAAAACCAAGATCAACAAATAATGGAGAAGAAAGTTACCACATGCTACCACGATACTTAAGCGTGTAAGGTCCACTCTCCAGCGAGCGATCAAAATGGCTATGAACCTTATGCTTCCCTTTCCCGCTCTGATCGACGAGCGTGAGCTCAAACAACGCTCTCACGTCTGTTCCCTCACTGGCCAGCGCGATGAACACCGACACATAAACTGAATTATCCTCTGTATTTTTGCCATCGGGATAGAAATATATCGCCCACTGGTACCCTCCTACCATGAAATTATCGCTCGCAATGTGCTTGCCCACGCCCATTCCTTTAGCGAGCGAGTATCCCTGGATCACGAACTTGTGCGAGCCATTCACCGTTTCGGTGACGGACCGGGAAGACGTCGGCGAGACCATAGAGCTCGTCTCCGGCTTTGGTATAATGGTGTTGGTCATTGTGTGGGGGTTTTCCAAATCGGGGAATTAAACATGGAATTGAAAAGGAAATTTGAAGATTTGGATTGATTGATTTTAGGAATTGAGTGAGAAATTGAGAGATTTTGATTTACGAATTTGAGAAATGAGGGAGAATTTGATAGGAATTTAAGTGAGAAATGAGATTTTATCGTGTTCTGGTTTTTGTATTTGCTGGTTTCTGGTTTTATTTTTTTTCCTGCGTGTAACGGAAAATGCAAATAATGATTTATGCTATTAAAAATATATATATATATATATATATATATATGTGTGTGTGTGTGTGTGTTGTAAATAGGATACAAGATAATATATAAAACAATAAAATAAAGATAAAAAAAAATATAGAGAGAAAAGTGATTTAAATTTTTTTTTCTTTTGGATATTGAGGAGGGCTAAATTTTTATTATAAAGAGTTATTAAATAAAAAATATTCAAACACATTTTTTATCTTTAAAATATAAATTAGAGGATTGGTTTGACTTTTTATATTTAGAGAGTTAAAATTTACTATTTATTCTAATTGTAATTTATATACTTCAATTTTACATGCATTTTATTAATTGATATTATTTTTTTATTGAAGGGAAAGTAATGAAATAAAAAAAAAATGAAATATAATAAAAGAAAAAGGAGAAAAAAAAATATTAAGACATTAACCTTATGTTTGTAAGCAATTTTATTGAGGAAAAAAAATGGGAGGATTGATAGTTGGTGGAATGAAAAAATATTTTTGAACTTTTTGTTTGGGTGAAGGTGGAAAATGTGAGGAAAGAAAATGTATAGAGTGATATTTTATTATATAAAATTATAATTATATCCCTTATTTTATTTTTAAGAAGATAATAATATGGATAATTTTGTAATTTCACACACTTTTCATTCATTTTCACTCCAATTTTGGGAGGAAAATTTTAATAGGTCCCATGTACTATTTTTCCACTCACTTTTCATTTATTTTATTTCCTCTCTATTTTCACTTATCTTCCAAATAATGGAAAATTTAGAATATTCTTAAATTTTCCTCCCATTTTTCACTATCTTCCAAACAAAGTGTAAATGATTATAGAACAAAGAAAATGAGGGAAAAAAAAGAGATTAAAACATTAAATACTTATGAAATAAAGTAAAATGAAAAGCAAAATATAGATAGTTTATTAGATTTGAGTAAATTTTTTTTACTCTTTATATTTAAATATCAACTAAGATGCTCTTTATTAGACAAAAAATGTTCTTTTAAATAAAGAGCACCATTAGAAATGCTTTTATTAGATTAATTCTAACTTTTTTTATATATAGGAATAGCTAGAATTTTGGTATATACAATATTACTGAAATAACCTTATACTATAATCTCTCTATATTATATACTCAAGTGTGTTTAAATAATATCCATATAAAATAATCTATTTATAACACTCCTCTTGAATATTAGTTGCGTTATGAATATACCTTGTTAAAAATCTTTTTAAGAAAATGTTGTGCTAAATCTGCAAGTGTACAGATCGTGGACAAGTAATAGTGTGTGAATAGAGTGTCAATCCCATAGGGAAGGTGTTGACAATTACCAAAAAAAATATGATTACTCTATTATTTAGAAAATCAATTTAGTTATAAAGAAAAAGAAAATTAAAACAGATGTAAGAAAATTTAACAGATAAATTCAATAAATAATAGAGATTTAGAATTTAGATTTTATCAATTGATTACCTATGACTTTTCTATATTTTCTAGATTGGTTTAATTTTACTAGAATTAATGTTTAGATTTCCCTAAATTATATGATGTTCTCTCTCAAAATACAACACGAGTATTTATGTTAACCTTATGTCTACTCTCGTGATCACAAGCAATTAACACAAACCCATTAAATTTTATGAAATTTTTTTAAATAATCACAAAGGAGTGTTTTTATCTCTAAGCAACACATTTTCTAGGTCTAATATCTCAATGAACTAATATTATGCTTCCACTCTCGCTACTTCACATAATATCTTTAAACATGTAAATAGTGATCAATTATTCACAAGCATTAAGTTCTAAGATAAAAAATTAATTCCAATAATCAAAACCAAATAAATCAAACAAAGATAGTCATAGGAAAATCAAGAGATTACATCTAAATCCTAGATAAGAAATTTAGCTACTCATAATTAAAAAGAAAGAAACAATTAAATTAACAATTAATCTAAT